>JAJOOJ010016046.1:0-40628 GCA_029582625.1 Solanum boliviense | reverse complement strand
ATTAATGAATTTGACTTAGGTAGGTTCTAGTTATGTTTCTAGGCTTAAACTAATTAAAACCTCATGATTTAGGGTCTAAACGACGTATCTTAGGGGTTAAATGAAATAGGAAAAGACCAAAAGACCCCTGAATTAACTGCTGTCGGATTGACTGACGGAATGGACCTACGGTCCGTCAATCAATCGACGGTCCATCGATTGGGTCTGTAGGTCGAGTCTGCCCGACAGGGCTTCACTAAAACGGGCATAACTTTTTATTCGGATGTCAAAATTTAGCAAACTCGGTAGCGTTGAAAAGATAATTCAATTATCTATCTAACCGTAGGTTTTGGTACAAATAATTCATTATTTTCTAAGAGTTATGACCATCTGAAGTTGACCCATCAATATTTTCAGCTAACTGGTTGCTAATCCTCATATACGGTCAGACCTACGGCCCGTGGATCGAATGACGGTCTGTGCTGGTCGACTGTAGGTTGTGTTAGAGGCTGGTAAGGGAAGTCTCGATCCACGGACATAGACCACGGACCGTGGGTCTGTCCGTGAGTCGAGACTTAGCCAAATTTTCTGACTGAGTTCTGGGGAAGTTTTCTGTCACGAACCACGGACATGCAGGACGGACCGTGAGTCCATCTACAGTCAGTGGATGGTGTCCGTGAGTGCCACCTGTAACACCAGAAATCTGAAATCTCTTTTTTTAGATACGGGGTGTTACATACGGCATCAGCCAGGGCATTTTGAATCATGCCCGGAATGGAGGCCTCAAGTCTGGCTGCCCGACGATCAGCAGAATGGGCAAGGTCCCCTATCCAGAGTAATGAAGCCTGGGTGATCAGAGTCCGGGAGACAACAATAATAGACCTAGGATGCAGAGCAACAGCAGAAGAACCTTGAGTGTCAGAAGGAGTAGCAGTTGAGGTACCTGAAGGCCTATGGGCTGGAGTAGGCAAAGATCCCTCTACAGGTAGTGTGTCCACAACCGGGGAAGGGTCCACTGGGGCGGCTTTCTTCTTCTCCACCCTATCATTTAAATATTCACCCTTGATCCTCTGGATATCAGTTGAGGATGTGGGAATCACTTCCACATATGTCTTAGCATCTTTAGGAACCCGAGCTCATCTGCATAACTCGATGATCAATATCGGGAAGGGAAGTGAGCTATGTCACTACTTTGCTCGCATGAGAATCTCCTGTGCTATAGTGATCCCTAGATTTATCCTAGTCATCTCTATGATGAAACCCAGATAGGACGCCTTGGCTAAATAGAGGATCGACTTGTTCTGGGATGGCATGATAGTGTTGCTGTTGAAGACAAACCTGAATCGTGCGGTTATGTTAATATCCTTCTTTTTAATTTGCGCTCCAATCTCCAGCCATTGAGGAGTACCATCTGATATGAGGAGGGCCAGCCATTTCTGCATGTTGTCCAGAGTCTTTATCCTAATCAAGTGCTTGCACTCATCATCAGTGTCATCGAGACAATCTAGGATATCATTAATAGCCTCGCTGTCACACTTGACCTATACACCTCAGACCATAACCGATTTAACCGGTCTAAACTCGCCTGCCTTCTTTTTACTCTTCGGCTCCAACTCTCCATATGCAACATAAAATTCACGTCTCCATGAAGGAACATAGGGGCCTCGAGGCCTGGTGAAAATCTGCAATCGCTGCGACTGTCATATCTCCGCTATACTGTAGTATTTGCCCTCCAGACCCTATAGATAGAATTTTCTTCTCGAGGATGGTTCGCATACCATATCCTTTAAACCTATTGAGGAGTCTAGGTTGAGGGACGACTGGTAGTATAAGAGCCATATGAGGTGATGGAGCAAGTACTGAGTGTGCTGGTGTGGAAGCAAGAGGGACACTAGCTAAGTCAGGGTGAGATGTTACTCGGAGCTCACATCGTGGTACTGTAGAGGTTGGTCATCCTTAGGCTCAGATAGAACAACCTGGGAGCCAATGGTCACTTTGTTAGAAATGGGCCTCTTGCCATTGCCTTTATCACCCGATGAATGCTCTTGTCTTCCTTTCTTTAGTGGGTTTGAACTCCCCCATTCATCGTGATAACCCGTGCTCTTTTCCTGGGTGGAAAAATTCATTCGTACCATATCTGCAAAACATCGGGAAAAAGTTAGAAACAATTCAAACAAGATCACAAAAAATAGTTGTAGATAGACTCGCCAAACCAGTCGGTGAGTCGCCGAATTGCTTTGGTGAGCTGGATCGGGCATGCCAAAAATTATTGGTTCTAAAGTTTTACCAAGTCGGTGATGGACAGGGCACTTCGGGGTATTGCCGACAGGTTTCGGCGAGCAAGGGTTAGCCTGCTAAAATTTACTGTGCGAAAAGGGCTCAGGGGTACAAACAAAAGATGATCAAGAAAACTTTTAGCGGGTCGCCGAGTGCCTTCGGCGACCTTAGGCTTCTTTCCAAAATTTACAAAGTCAAACAACAAGTATAACATGAAATTAAAGGTGAGATGGGGGACTTCAGCGAACCACCGAGTGGTTCGGTGAGCTCGACCCAACTCGCCAAATGACCCAACATGCCTACTTTCAACCCAACTACTTGAATTCAACCCCGCAACCCCTGAAAACAAAATCAAACCAAACACTAGTCAAATTAAAGCAAGAACCATAACACCCAATTCCTCGGGATACTCAGACTTCTAATTGTTTTGCCAAATTTTGCCAATTGATGACCTTCGCTATTAATAATGACGTCACCCTTTCTATCAATAGGAACACTATATCGTTCGGCACAAATACGGGCTACTCAGACATCACCCAACTAACTAGACAACAGGCAAGCACAACCCCACATGAATTAATTCATTTAAAAGCCCAAAAATATGGGATTTCAACATTAAACAAAATACAGGCAAGATATTCAAATTAAATCAGGAATTCAAGCATTTTAATCCTATCAGAGAGGCCCAACACACTTCAACAAGATAATAATGCTGTAAATGAGTACAAATTTGATAAAAATAAACTCGGGGTTCAGAAAAACAACTTTTAATGTCGATTAAAACAAGATTGTAATGCTAGGGGGCAATGTAATCCAAATCCGAGCACCAATCAACAACTCAAACACAATAATAATGCAAAAAATATAGAAAAGACTAAGCGGGTGTGAGTTTCTGAAAGTCAAAGGTGAGGGAAAGTGAAAAGTTTAAAAATTTAAACCATTGGCCTTTTAAAAACCGTCCATTTCTTGCCCATTCGGCGTCTTTAGTCATGATCGCTGAACCACTCGGCGAACCACCGAATTGTCATTTACCTCGTCGAGTTTTACAGGACCTCCAGTTAATCTGGCAGTCCAAACGGCGAACTAGATCGCAATCGTCGACCAGGCTGTTGATTCGCTAATAATTTCCTGGGCTCTCCGAGTTTTACAGACTCCACTTCGAAATTGTCTTGAGTCCAACGACGGTCTAGGTCGTGGTCACCTACCTCTTCGGCGATTCACCAACTGGACCTTTAGCTCGCCAATCCGCACTTTTCAAACACTTTCTACACCTTAACCTGCACAATCAACACACCATTAATCTAAACTTAAAAAGAAAGAAAATAAAATTTGGGTTGCCTCCTAAGCAGCGACTTAGTTAACATCATGGCATGACACAAGTCCACCTTCAAACCTCATTCTTGGGGTTGGCCATAGTACCACTAGGCAACCCTTCTTGCTGTCTCGGGTTCAGATGAGACGAGATATGACCCATTTGGGTCTCCAACTGCTTGATCGACATTGAATGAGAGGTGACGTTCTGGCTAAGGGTAGACACATTTTCTTTCATTTCTTTCAAAATTTTGTCTGAACCTTCAACTTTGTTAAGGATACGAGAAAGAATATCCTCAAAGCGACTACCTTCCGAATACTTTGGCTTTTGGCACTCATGGGGATGCACAATTTATCCTTCTCGCCATCCTTCCAATTTGGATTACAGTTCCTCCATTTACGATCTCGATCTTTCCAACCTTCATCCCTATTCCAACCTTGGTTACCACCCTGCCTCAGGTAGTTTGAACGATAACCACCGCCTTGGCTGGCTAGAAATTCACCTCTTCATTATACAAGGCCTTAAACTTGGACTCATCAGGATTAGCACACGCAACACCAACGACATTTAAAATTCGAGCACCAGCTCCCATGACATTTTTAGTCAAAATATCAAGTTGTGTCATGATTTTGGCCATGTTCTGGTCCCTCTCTTGGTCTTTCTCGATCTGCCCTTTATAAGGTCTTTCACGGGTATGCCACACCTTTTTTATGGTAGTCATGTCATCCAAGAGCTGAGTCGCTATCACATAAGGTTGTTGCATCAAACCTCTCGGAGAATGTTGGTCGGCAACACCTTTATTTACCGAGTCAAGACTCCGGTAAATATATTGCAGCAACACGTTATCATGCAAGGCATGGGTTGGGCATTGAAGCACCAACTTCTTGTATCACAACCAAGTTTCATGAATCGACTCACCGTCTAGATGCTTGAAGCTCTGAATGCTATCCCGAAGAGTCAACATCTTCAAGGGAGGAAAAATCGCACTTGAAAGGTGGTAAGAAACTCCTCCCACGAAGTGATTGACTGACGTGGCAATTCAGCCAGCCACTTGCACTCTTCTCCTATCAAAGAGAATGGGAAGAACTTCAATCAGACAGAATCTTGGGAGATATTGTTAAAGGTGAACGGTCCGCATACATCTATGAAATTTCTAATCTGCTCATAGGGATCCTCATGAGCCAACCCACTGAAAAGCACCTTGAGTCGCAAGAGTTGCAATATAGTATTCGTGCTGTGGAACATTGCATTCATTCGGCCAGAGGCCACCAATACCGCCCATAATATGGGGGTCATTAGCATGAGGCTCATTGACATCGTTGAGGTTTCCGTTGTTATCTTGATGGCCTACATGGCAGCCATTACTGCCGTTCACACTCATACTTCTTGTTTTCAGTACACAATCAAGTAAAACAAAACTAAAAATAAAGTATCACTATAACTAACAAGGACAAAATTCAACTTAACTAAAAACTCTCAAGTAAAACCACTCCCCGGCAGTGGCGCCATATTGATAAAAAATACGGTATCAAATATGCTTCATCCAATACTAAACATCATCGATTGTTCAATAGTAATATAACACGACTAGTGAGTTGGGGTTGAGTCCCAAAGGAGCGGTTCGTACTCAAGAATCAATAGAAAATCATAAACATGCTCAAGTCAATCATAGCTAAAATCATTTACGTAGAAAATATAATTCAAGTTTAGGGTGACACAAATGTCAAATATCAAAGGGGGTTTCGTAATCAATTATCAACTAAAAAAGAAAATAGTATGAAAATACGAATATGAAGATGAGATTGTTGGGATTTGATAGGATTATGGGCTAAGGTAAACAACTGGGTAATTGCAATTAATAGTAAACGAAAACAAATCAGTGAATAAGCTTTTAGTTGGGGTAAACTTTCTGTAGAACAATTTACCCCAAATTTAATCGATTTCTCTAGAACATCAATAAGCACCAATGAAGTACAACCCTTGCTTTAGTCCATTCACTCTCTCATGCTGAATGTGTGGAAAAGGGTTTAGGGTTCACTCTCTCGAGCTAAACCTAGGACAACCCAATACCCGTAGACCATCGATTAAGTAGTTTTGGTTTTAAAATCTCACTCTCAACAAGCCAAAAACACGAAGTTAAGATTCTCTTTCCAACTACAACGCATTAAATTCAACCACAACTACTGAACGAAATCACTTTAAAATAGTAAATAAACTATCAATTAGCAATACCTAGTAGTTAATTCAACTCATAATCACATAATCACACCCAAGAATTGCAGTTTTACCTAGACATAGTAAAAAGGTTGAAATCAATACTAAAATGTGTTTCCATCAACTGGGTACGATTAATATTGTATTTACAAACGTTTACGATAAAGAATCTTCAATACCAACTTCCAATTTCTTAGAAATGGAAATCTTCAAAGCTAAGGAAAAATGTCTGCAAAAAAAAGTTCTAAGTTCTAAAACTAAATAATATACTTGATATTCTAAATTTTTTATCCTAAACTAAAAATTCAAACAAGTATTTATAGTTGTAAAAAAGTGTGCTGCGAAGGACCAATCGGCGCAATAAGTCAGGATCGTCGATCCACCCTTTGGTAATTTGTATCGCTGTTTTGCTTTTGCATTCAACATCCTTAAGGTCTTGTAACATTGGGCATTAAGGCACTACATTGCGGAACTGTTCGGCGACTCGTCGACTGCTTATTTCTATTGCTAACTTGATTTTCTCCTTCAGGGCTTGCCCCACTAGTACATTAGACGAGACCAAGGCCATTCGACGACTCATCCAATGGTTTAGGCGATCCTCATGCCTTCTTTTCTTCTTTGTTTCAACTGCCTTGTTCTTTTTTGTTCAATAGTGTCCATGTTTTGTCCCTAAGTCCAAATACCTGAAATTCAACGATTTACATCAGTTATTGAAACAAAATATGCATTTGATGACACTAATTCTATTAAAATAAAGCCCTAAATGAGTTCAAATTGTGGACTCATCAATTATTCATAATTTTGTCTTGTAATTGCGACTTGTTAATGAATGCTATTTATGTTTTAGTTGTATATGTGTACCAATTGTTGATAAATTAGAATTCTTCTAGTCTTCCCCCCATTTTTTTTATTTTTAATAACCAACTCTTTTCTTTAGTTCTCTTATTTTGTACTGCTTTTGTGACATAATTTCAGGAATGGGTGCTTTTACATATATAACTATGAGATATTACCATGGTGGAATTTTGAATAGAAAGAGTCGAAAACCATTATATGAGGGTGCAGAAATCACTCACATATTCAATGTTTATATTGATAATATGTCTTACTTTGAACTAACTATTAATATTGAGGAACAGGGGTATACTACAAGTTGCACATGTTATGTTAGGCCACCTAGGAGTGACTTTCTATTAGATGTACAAAATGGTGAGGATATTTTTGAACTTTCACAAAGCTTTAAAGATGGAGATATTGTTGAGGTCTATGTTTGTCACATGGTTTATGAGTTGGGTGGCCCCATTTGTTTGTTGGAATACACTCCTACCAATGGGGAATCTTTTGGTGCTTTTAATAAAGAAGGGGACAGGGGGGACAATGAAGGTGAGAGGGTTAGTGATATTAATGAAAATGAAAATGAGTTTGAAGCTGCAACTACTCAACCAGTAGTTGCAACTACTCAACTTGTAGCTTCTCAAAGTTCTCTAGTTGTTGACCCCGAGGCTGTTGCACCTACTCAAGCATCAACTACTACTACTGCAACTATTGATCCTCAGACTAGTGCACCTACTCAACCAACATTTAATCAAACTGTTGAATCTATTGTTGTTGGGGATGACTTTCCAGTGATAGATTCAGACCGCTTAACTGAAAATAGTTCTGATTCAGACCATTCAACTGAAAATAGTTCAGATTCAGACCATGAAGAACTATTCAATGAAGGTGATGATGAATATGAAAGGGATGACCATGAAGAATATATAAAGTTAAGGGCTGAAAAGAGGCCATACCAAAGGAGGAAGAGAACATAACGAGCACCAAAAGACCCTGAAGAAGTTTCAGTTGCTGAAGTTGGTCCAGATGTGGGTTTTGATGAGACTGAAGCTATTGATAAAAACATAAAAGGTAAAGTTGTTGGGGATGAGCATGTGTATTGTAATTCTGATGCTTATAGTATTGAAACTGATTCAGATAATGAGATAAGGAGGGATAGTAGAAGAATTGTTTTTGATAAAACTGCTGAAAAGGTTATGTGGCAGTTGGGCATAGTTTTTGAAAGTGTGAATGATTTTTGGGATGTTGTTACAAAATATTCACTTCAAAAAGGTGTCCAGTTAGAAAAGTTTACTAATGACTCAAAAAAGGTGAGGGTTAGATGTAGAGAGGGATGTCCTTGGTTTTTATATGTAAGTCTTAATATAGGTACCAATAACTTTGTGATCAAAACCTACAATCCTAGGCACATTTGTGTGAAGACCACAAGAAATTACATGTGTAATGCTATGTTCTTGTATAAGCATTACAAAGATAGAATAGTGAGCAACCAAACATTAAAATTTCAAAATTTCAACAATGAGTTAGGAATACATGTTGGGAAGACTACTGCTAGGAGAGCAAGACAGATAATATTGCAGGAACTAATGGGTGATCATATGAAAGAGTTTGGTAGAATATTTTACTATAGGTATGAATTGTTGAGGACCAATCGAGGTAGCACTTGTGTAGTAAAATTTGATGATTCTGAAGGTAATGGTAAGCAGGTTTTTCAGAGTTTCTATATATGTTTTGATGCTTGCAGAAAATATTTTCTTAGTGGATGTGGGAAATGTATTGGTTTAGATGGATGTTTCTTGAAGGGTGTAAGCGAAGGACAATTGTTGGTTATTGTGGCTAAAGATACCAATAATCAAATATTGCCTATTGCATGGATTGTAGTAGAGTATGTAAATAAGAACACAAGGGCATGGTTTTTAAATTGTTGATACAGGACTTGGAATTAGGTGATGGGAGAGATCACACACTCATTTCAGATATGCAAAAGGTATGTTTTTGGTTAATTTACTTATGTTTAATGCATATTTGTTTTTAATACTGCAACAACAATGTTTTTTTGTTCATTGCAGGGGCTTACATCAACTGTCATTACCAGAAGTGGAGCATAGGATGTTTGCAAGACACATTCTTGCTAACTGGGAAAAAGATTACAGAGGTTTTTAAAAAAAGAATGAATTTTGGAAATGCTCAAGAAGAACCTTTGAGGCAGAGTTGAAGGCGAATTTGGCTCACATGGCATTGCTAGGTAACAAAGATATGGTTCCAGATTTACTTCACTATGGTGTAATAACTTGGTGCAAAATGTACTTTAGGACTGAAGTTAAGTGTGATAGCATAGATAATAATATGGTTGAAACCTTCAATGCTTGGATCTTTACTCCAAGACATAAAACTATTATCACTATGCTTAAAGAGATAAGGTTAAAGGTAATGAATAAACTAGGTCAATTTCATAAATTTCCAGAAACATGGTTAACAAATATTTCTCTAATGGCATTGAGAGTGCTTGAAAAGAACATAGCTAAGTCAATGAAATGTCATATTGAATTCAATGAGGAGAGAGGCTTTGAAATTTCAGATGGATCTTATGTCCATACTGTTGATATGAGGAGTAGGACATGTAGTTGTAAATCATGGATGCTCAAAGGAATACGATGTCCACATTCCATTGTTACCATTATTTACAAGCATTGGGAACCAATTGACTATGTTGATGATTGCTATAGTAAGGATACTTATCTAAGAACCTACCGTCATTAGCTTCAACCAGTAACCAACATGAAAATGTGGCCTGATTCCACAAATCCTCATGTGGAGTGTTTACATGACTTGTAGCATCTGTCATGGGAAAAATCAAAACAAAAGGAGTTGTCCATTAAAGGTATGTCATTTATATGCTATTCCTTCTTTATGGTATATATAGTTGAGATATTTGACTTGTTATCTATTTGTTGTTGTAGCATTTTGTTGCTGCTGCACCAACTAATGAAGCAGGTACTTCTAGAACAATTCTTAAACCTAAAGGAAGGACAAGAAAGACACCTACTACTACTACTGAAGCACCTGCTACTGATGGAGAACCTCCTATGTCACGACCCGAGTCTACCCCCAGAAGAGACATGTCGTACTCGACCCCGAAGAGGTCTTATACAAGCCTCATATCATTCATAACACAAGATACTTAGAAATAGTGCGGAATTTAAAACTTTTCTTTTATAAATTCAACAACAAGAGACATTAAAAACAAGCGAAAGTCTATCGTCTCACATGGCTATCTAAACAACATACTTGAAACAAAATAGGGCCACAACCCTTTACAATCGAAATGTTAGCAATAGACTATTACATGAAATAAAAGAAACTTCTAAAAGTATTTGTCCTCGATTTATGAGGACATACCACTTGATCATGGAAGAATATCAATCCAAGCACTTTCACTAGAGGGAAGCAATCACTTGCTGGAACCTACACTTGTAGTAAAAACATGAAGAAGAATGTGCTTAACACAATTAAGTACTAAGTATGATAGCAATGCAATATCATGCTTAAAACAGACATTTTGTTTGAAAGTCATGATATATGTCATTTTGATAAAACGTCATGAACATAAACATAAGATGCATAATACAAAACATAATCCACATACAAGTCATTTAACCACATTAGAACATAATTACATCTAAACCATTACCTTCACATTAAACCTTCACCTCAAGTAACCCTCAAGCTAACTTTGTGAATTGTATGGATAGCGTCCCATACAACCATCCACACTAAAGTTCAACTCCAAGGTCACCAAAAGTGAACATTCAACCTTTCCATCCTTACACAATACTAATACACAAGAAGCATAAACATTACACAAGTCATATCAACACATAAGGACCATCACCTAAGACAACTTTAAGTCATACTTGTGCTATGTGCAAGTAGCATCCCATACTACTACTCACACAAACTACTCCTTTGAAGTCAACATAGGTAAGGCACATTCATATTCATTAAGTCATGACAAGGAAGTAGCTCATAATCCAATTCGAGTATAGCATGCATCATCTCATTCAAGCATAAGTCACATCCTTCATTAGCTTCAGTTCATTAAGAGCACCTTCATTCATTAGACACTGGATCAACAATCTTCATTAACATCAACATAAGATCACATTCATTACACTTAACATTATAAAGGAACACACCACAACCTCTCTCAAAGCATACTTGTGCAATGCATAGATTGTGTCCCATTCCACCACCCACACTAAGTAGTGCATTCTTAAGAAGCCATAGTTCATTAACATTATTTGTGGGGGGTAAGCCTTAACTGACATAGAAAGTGAGAACACTTCATTAATCCCAGTGTCACCCTCACCGGATAAGGGATTCCTACTTGCCTAAAGTACGACCATTGTTTTTAGCTTAAGTGGGTAACCTAGCTATACCTATGTGGGCACATAGTTATGGTATAATGAGATTGCTACGAGATACCCCACCTCAATTCACAGATGAGCATCTATCTCAAGAGATTGCTACTATATACCCTCACCTCAACTCCCAGATGAGCATCTATCTCAATTCATATCCACTGGGTGCTTAGCATTATTCCCCATGGGGCATATTACATTCATTACATTAGTTCATTATGGGATAAGAGATTGTTACTAGATACCCAGCCTCAACTCATGGATGAGTATCCATACCAAACCCAACATTCATTCATTGGAAAGCTCATAGATTCAAAGATGAGAATAGCCTTTCACCTAAGAGTCCCCTTATTGTGTGAAAGTCCTTTCACAACAAGTCATTATCATTCATTAGAGTACAATTGACAATAGCCTTTCAATTAACCCATCATTATTAACATTATCATAGAACTTCATTCATTAGTCATTCATGAGTGTGTCTGTATGTTAGAATCACCTTTCACATATAGCCTCATTATTCATAGGTGTTAATTGAGAAATAACATTCAATCATAACACGATTACATTCTAAACATGATCATTATACATTCATTGAAATCACACATATATACTTTACATCATGATCATTCATAGATCCATCATATATATAGGTATAAGGAAGATATCCATCAATACAATACCACAATATAAATAGTAAGTAAACACCTCCACCTTTCAAGTGGATCAATAGAGCAAGCACAATTCTACTTCAATATGTAATTTGATCATAACTTGCCATTCAACTCTAAGAACCAACATCAATCCATAAATCCAAGATACTATAATAGATAATGAAATTGACATGATTCAATCATTTAATTCAATATAAGCATAAAAAATTTAACATACTTGCATAATCAATCAACTCCCGATCACAAATAACCATTTAGGAAATTGGGGGAAAACATGGGTTCTAGGAAGAAATTATCTTAATTCATCTTTAAATCCACAATTAATTCTTAAATCAATGCAATAAAGCCTTTGGAAATCATTTAGAATTGAACCCATGCATAGATTGAAAACTACAGTTTAAGAGAATACATTGGATACTTGAAATCACTTTTGAGATTGGCTCCTTGAAAGAAACCAAGTCAAGGATGAAGACCACCATACCTTTAATGGAATAATCCCAGGAAAATCCCTTGAAAACATGAAGATTTGACCTTGAAAACTTGAAGTCTTCACCTCCAATAGAGGTTTCTAGAAAGAGAACTTTGGAGGGGAGGGGAGGTTTGATTTGAGTAATGAAATCTAAATGAGTGTTTAAATGTTTTAATATGCTTAAAATATCTTACTAAACCTAAAATAATCGACCATAAACTTAATGGATCATAAAAGGAATTTAACACTTAGCCCCTACTAAGGTCGAACCCACACCAGAATTATAGGTCTGACTCACGCCCTAGACTCACGGACCGTGATGTTTGTCTGTGGTCTGGGCTGAAGCTTGGTACATGGGGTCTGACCCACGGATTCCATCCACGGACAGTGGATGGACCAGCGGGGCGTGGACCCCTTTCGTGGTTCACCTCTTGTTGGCCAACTTGAAGGTTCTTTGAGGTCTTGGGGATTAGACTAAGGGTCCTCCTAAAGGACACCTAGGGTGGTCCTTGGGGAGTCGTACCTTGACGTTTAACCCCTAAACCCCTCAACCATAGCTCGGGACAACATTAAACCACCTCAAACCTCATGAAAAACTCACACGCTCACTAGTTAGGCTCTAGTTTCACTTACTCATTTTACGGGTCGTTAAATTATCCCCCATTTAGGAACATTCGTCCTCGAATGACACTTAAAACACATTAAGGGGTGAACGACTCAAGACTAGCAGCCCATCATGCATGCAACATTATAAACAATCTACAAGACAAGGAGGAAACATCAGCTCCACATTAGAAGCTCAAACAAACTCCATGCAACTCAACAAAGTAGGAACTACATCTACAAACTCATTATGCAACATAACTTCAACATTTTTCATTACCTTGGAGGAATTACCTTCTCCAACTCATATCATGCTCATCACAACATCAATACGCACATTATGCAACATTTTCATAAAATCACATTTAGGCATGTTCAACAATCAACCTCATGAAGCATATTGACAACTCATACTAAATGCGTATCAACAAGAGGAACATAATTCATGAAAACTCATTTTCTCATATAAACAAGAATTCAACTAGAACATGCATAACATAAGGAGAACATGGAAACAAAACATCACACATGACTCGACAACATGAAACAAGTTACAAGGAACTTTTGGTCTCAAGCTTGAATAGGAATAGAAGGAAAGAGATAAGGATATCAAAACTCTCAACAACCTTACTATTCAACATACTATCCCCCATTTAGGAGAAACCCAACTAAGTCTAACATGAAAAAAACATAAGAACCTCAACAAAACATTCACAACCAAATGGAACTATCACTTACCGGTACCTTCATCCGGATTAGCTCCTTTGTCCTTGTTATTTTGAAGAGTATAGAAATGGTTCCACTTTGGACCGTCGAGATCCGGGCCTTTGAGAGATGTTTGCTTATCCTCCCTTCCTTTTGCCGTGTGTGTAGGGCCATCTCTCAACTTATGACCCTTCTTTCCACACCCAAAGCACCCATTTGTGCCGGCAAGACACTTATATGGCGAACATAAAATTTAGTACCCACACAATATCAGACGCTTTAGAGCACCCATACGAGACTCGAATTTATAATCAAGTGGCCACCTGAATTTATCCAGTAATCACATGGCAATAAGTTGAATCATTTATTATAGCTAGGAAATAGGGAAATTCAACAAATCCACTAATTTAAATCAACATCCAACCGCATAATCATATTCTAAGAGATTGGGGTTTTAACCACCAATCATAAAAAGCAAGGAAAATATACCTTCAATGAAAGCAACCATGAATAACATGAAATCAAGCAATTACAAGCAAACCCACTTTGAATTCTTTCTGAATTTAAAAAATTCAAGTAGTAAAATTTGAAACCCTAAAGGGTAAAGATGTTTATCACACAATAGAAAGTATTTTCACCCTCAACAATGTTCAATTTTTTCTTTCCAATTTGGATCCCCACTTCTCATTCTTTGGGCTATTTATAGTTTCCCAAATTTTTTCTCAAAAACCATCTTCGTGTCTCACTTGGCGACATTAGCTGGGTCGTCAAACACATTGGGTAAATCACCATTCTCCCTTAGGTTCACATTTTTCTTGCTTCACATTTTACTTTTTTGAACCTTATTTGGCGATCCCATTCGAGTCCTCTTTTATCAAATCGGTGAAATGCTGATCACCAGCTTGGTTCGCCCAGCACTGTCAAATTCAGCTATATGCACTCTCTTCACCTCTTGTCTTTTGGAGAATCGCCATTGTTTCCTTAATTCGCTAAATAACCTTAGGTGGTCTCATGTTCACTTGACGATTCACCCTTTATGTTTGGCTATCAACATTGTATAGTTTGCACTTCTTTTTGCATTTTTGGCCATTCTTTCAATCATCAATCCTTGCCTAGTCCACTTGCCTTCATAGCTGCAAATTATCAACATTTCATTAGAATAGGGCAAAACTAGGCATTAAGGACACTAGTTATTGAGCTAAATTAACCTTAAATGAATAGAAATCTACCATTCATCAATGGACATGAAGTAAAGTTATTTAAGCTTTACAATATAACATGCAATGATAGCTAATACTGAAATATATATATATATATATACTATACTTTCGTGGGGAGTTTATCTAATCTACAACAATTACTATGAGGCTCTTGATAACACAAAGTCTTACTCACTGTCACGACCTAGGGGTACCCCTAGATGTAACATGGCGTATAGAACCCTGAAGGACCCCATACAAGCCACTTAGCTTTCATACCAGAAGAAACAGAACAATAAGAGTAAAACAATAGTCCAAGTCCAATAGTTTTATAAAAGAAAAGTGGAAGTCTAAAACACTTGTCTCATCATAGCCATGTATTAGAATATAATGAAATTGAGAGTAGCCATACATCATATCCCAAACAAAAATACATAAAAGAAAGTGAAACAATAAACTATGTCTTCGAAGCATGAGCACTCACCAAAGCTCGAAAATCTCAAACTCAACCACTAGCCACAAAACTGATGGTCCTGACTATCGGGCCCTACATTTGGGGAAAATGTAGGCAAGAGTATGCATTAGTACAAATTAATGTACCTTGTATTATAGCCATGCATAAAAAATTTAAAACATGCGAAAAGGGACATTTAATTTCATGACATGCAATTGACCAAGCTAACACATGATATAAACAGAGTTAGAAAACATAACTCATAAAACCAAGGTCAATCCAAGCTAACATTATCTTTAAACCTTTGAAACCATGTGAGATACTTCATGAAGTAACCTTAGTTAATTATTAATGTGGGGGATTAGCCTTAACCGACATAGAGACAATGTGAGATATAACATGATCCCCAGTGTCACTCACACCCAAAAGAGTTGTCCCATTTGCCAAGGTAGAATCATAAACTTCTATCTTAAGTTGATCTGCTATCAAATGTCTATCTAAGACAATCATCCTATGGGGGAACATAGGAAATGGATAAAGATATTGCTTCTAGAAACCCAACCTCTACTAACGAGAGAGCTTCTATCTCAACATCCTCTCGGAGCTAATAATAAATCCCATAGAATAGTCATTTCTTACTTTTTCTTATTATCCATGGAAAGGCATCCTAGGATAGCCAATCCAAGCTAGTTTCATTAGGATAGCTCTTACTCTTTGATTCAATTAGGTGAGAATGTCTTTCAACCTAAGAATCCTTACTATGTTACAAAACCTTTCACAACAACATCATCATTGATACTCTCAAAGAACCTATAATACATTTGCATATATTTCATAAGAAAATGTATAAATCCATGATTTACCTCTTGAGGTTCAAAACCCACTTTCAATCACCAACACTTGGAAAAAATGGGTTAGACATGGATTTCATCATAAATTATACATGCTTAATTTCAGAAACCCTTCATTTAAGATCAAAATCCCACATCATATGATTCATGACTTGAAAACATGGGGATTACATGGATTCACAAGGGAAATCATCATAAAATCATAGTATTTCATCAATTTAGGCATAAGAGATCGTAATTCAATCATATAACTCAATAATCGAAATAACCCATGCCAATTGAAGAAAACCATAACTCAATTAGGGATTTCTACCTTCGAAAATAGAGGAATTTGCGAATTACATGGATGGAAGGAATACATGGATGAAAACTATCATACATTGAATCCAAATGCTAGCCTTCAATGGAGGAATTGAGAGTTGACTTGAAACCCTAGGTTAAATTCTTCTTCTTCTTCTTTTTAGAGAGAGAAATATTTTTTAGAGGAGAATTGATCTTCTTTTGTAATTTTGGAAGAATGATGTGAATGGGCTAATTTGGGGGTTGAAAATACTTATACAGGTGTTTTAGTGAAGGGTAAAAGAACGTAGTATAAGAGTTATTTAATTAGGTAAAGACCCAATTGTCCCTGAAACTTTAGCTGACAGCCATGACCAACAAGGCCTCACTGAGGGACCGGGGTCAGGACGGCGGACCATCCTGTAAGGCCGTCGTTGGTGGTCAGGAAGTCAATTTTTGTTCAGTGATCCACGCACCCTGACAACAGAACGTAGTCTGAACAATGGTCCGTAAGTCAGGTTGTGGTCCTGAGCCTCTATAGTCTTGGCAAGGTGGCCTGTCCATCGACCACACTACGGTTTGTGGTCCTACGTATGGGCCATGGTTGGCCTTCGTGGCTGGCACCTACACCTTTCCAAAATTTGTTTCATTTACCTTTTTTAGATACGGGGTGTTACAATATCTCCCCCTTGGGATCATTCATCCTCGAATGATATTCAATCTGGTTCTGAAATGTCAGGAGAGGAACTATCAACCAAACCTACAATGCAACTTCATCTAAATTCATATCACTAAGGAAGAACTATTGACTCCAAGCAAGGACGTTGTCAAAATGGTATAAGAGGGTTGTGTTATAACCCAAGGGTACCCTCTAGATGTAACATGGCACATAGGACCCTGAAAGGCACCATATAAGCCATTTAGCATATCATAACATAAGTAAAGAATAATAGAGAGTAAAAACACATTGTCAAGTCGTAGGAAATTTTTCATAGAAGTAAAGCAGAAGTTTAGACAATGTCTCAAAACAGGGTCATAACCCTTATAATAGAAATCCAAAAGTGTAATACAATGAAAGCAAAGGAACAACAAGATATCGCTCGTCCTTGGATCCATAAGAACTCACCACAAGCTCGGAAAATAGTCGATCCAAGCTTGTATCAAAGGAAGATTACCGAAACCTACACTTTAAGGAAAAATGTAGAAGAAATATGGGTTAGTACAAAAATGAACTAAGTATGATAGCCATGCAAGAAATCATTGAAACATGCTAAAACGGACAATTTGGTTGAAAACCATGCAATTTACAAAGTTTGAACTCATCATGAATACATTGGAAAAGCATAATTCATAAACCATGTTATAATGCATAAATCATCCTCTCATAATGTCCACATATCATAAGTACCCTCAAAGTCTACTTGTGCAATGCATGAGTAAGATGCCATACTCCTACTCATACTAAGTAAAGCTTTTTGAGTAGCTATGGTCTATAAATCACCTTCTTGTTCACATTAACCTGTTAAGGGATTAAACCTTAACCGACATAGACCATGTGAACTAACATGGAATCCGGTTTCTATCACACACCGAAAAGGGGTTGTCGTACTTTCCTAAGGTAGAACCATACTCTTTGCTTAGGTGGATCCATTAGCTATAGACCTATGTGGGCACATAGTTTATGGGATTGGGAGATTGCTACTAGAAACTCGCCCTTTACTAATGAATGAGCTTTCATCTCATGAGACTTCTTGTAGAAACCCGCCCTCTACTAATGTAGGAGCTTCCATCTCATTTACACTATCCACTCAATTCTAGGCATATTTCCCATTGAGTTCATATTAAGCCTTGACTTAAACTGATAAGTATGGTAGAATATCTTAACACTCAAACCAATATAACTCATGCTACAACTCATAGATTCATTAGGTGAGACTAGTCTACCAACAATAGAATCATCATAGGTGACAAACCTTTACGATCATATCATACTCATACATAAATGTGCTCATGAGGATAACAAACCAACACAACGACAACTATTTCTTCAAACCCTAGCTCCAATTCTATTCTTCTTCTTCTTTGAGTTTTACAGAGACAAATATTGTGGGGAAGATGAACTTTTTTATTTTGATTTGGGTGTTTGTGAAAAATGACTTAGTCTAGGTGAATTTGACTTAAAAACAACTTATATAGTGACCTCAAGCTTACCCAAAATGACCTAACTTTAATAGGACTTAAAAGGAAAAGACCCACTTAACCCTCACTTAAATGACCCTTCCCATGAGCCACGAGGGCCTCCATAAGCCATGGTCATGACCACGAGCCGTGGTCCCACTCGTGGACTTGAGGTAGTATCTAGGCACTTGGTACCATAAGCTTACATGCCCAAGGCATCTTCACGAGGGGTTCCACGAGCCGTGGTCAAGACCACTGACCATGGTTCCTCTCGTGGACCTTGAGGCAGTAGCTAGGCTACTTGTGCCCTAAGCACACATGCCCAAGGCAACTTCATAAGGAGCTCCATGAGCCGTGGTCAAGACCACTGGCCATGGTCCCTCTCGTGGACCTTGAGGCAGTAACTAGGCTACTTGTGCCCTAAGCGCACATGCCCAAGGCACCTTCATAAGGAGCTCCACGAGCCATGGTCAAGACCACTGGCCATGGTCCCTCTCGTGGACCTTGAGACAGTAGCTAGGGCATTTGGTTGCTACTCCTCAATAGCCAAGGCAACTCCACAAAGCCTCCCACAAGTCGTGGTTAAGACCACTGGATGTGGTGATGGTCGTGAAGTTGGGGCAGTGTTTGTGAAGGTTGGGGCAGCCTTGGCACTTTTCCTATGGCCTTGACTCTTGTAGCCCTCATTACAACCCTAGATTCTAACCCTTACATTTACGGGGAGTCATTTTACGATTCTAACCCATACATTTAGCTCTAGGTTAGCCTGCTAGTTTCCAGAGTGTTACAGGGTGAAACTTAGTCTAGTAGCCCATCATGCTTGCAATGCACAAATCAAGGAGGAAACATCAACTCCAACCTAAACATACACAATGCATCATAAGGAAGGAGGAACTACATCTAGAAACCCATTATGTATGAAATTTAAAAATTACTCATGTTCAAGGAGGAACTACCTTCTCAAAGCTAAAAGCATTCTCAACACAATTTCATAGAGCCCATATGAAATTCCCTCTCAAAAAGCATAGCTAAAGCATGTCTATAGGCAACTCATACTCAATGCACAACAACATGAGGAAATCAATCATGGAAACTCATTTTCTTTAGAAACATAAGTTTTTAAAAACATGCATAACATAGTGAAACCATGGAAACATAGAAAACATATGACTCGAAAATAATGAAAAAACCAAGAGGAATTCCTTTCCTCAATCAAGAGTAAGAGTAGACGAAAGAGAAAAGGATATATGGACATCATATCACCCTCAGCCTCCCAAGTAGCACTCTTAATTTATTGATGCAGTGTTGGCCAAGGTTGGGGCAGGCTTGGCCTTTGGCTTTGGCTTGGTCCCTTTGCCTTGGCACTTTCCCTATGGACTTGACTCTTGTAGCCCTCATTACAACCCTAGATTCTGACCCTTACATTTATGGGGAGTAATTTTATGATTCTAACCCATACATTTAGCTCTAGGTTAGCGTGCTAGTTTCCAGAGGGTTACAGGGTGAAACTTAGTCGAATAGCCCATCGTGCTTACAATGCACAAATCAAGGAGGAAACATCAACTCCAACCTAAACATAAACAATGCATCATAAGGAAGGAGGAACTACATCTATAAACCCATTATGTATGAAATTTAAAACTACTCATGTTCAAGGAGGAACTACCTTTTTCAAGCTTAAAGCATGCTCAACACAATTTCATAGAGCCGATATGAAATTCGCTCTCAAAAAGCATAGCTATAGCATGTCTATAGGCAACTAATACTCAATGCACAATAACATGAGGAAATCAATCATGAAAACTCATTTTCTTAGAAACACAAGGTTTCAAAAACGTGCATAACATAATGAAATCATGGAAACACATAAAACACATGACTCGAAAATAATGAAAAAACCAAGAGGAATTCCTTACCTCAAGTGATAGTAGGAGTAGAAGAAAGAGATGAGGTTATCTGGACAGCATATCACCCTCGGCTTCCCAAGTAGCACCCTTAAGTTATTGATTACTCAGCAACACATTCACGGAAGCATTTTCTTTGTTTCTGAACTTCTTGACTTGCCAGTCCAAAATTTCAATCGAAACATCCTCATAAGAAAGACATTCATCAACTCCCAACCCTTCTAAGGGAACTACGGTTGTCAGATCTCCAACACACTTCTTAAGCATGAAGATATTGAAAACCGGATGCACCAATGCCAACTAATTTGGCAAATCTAGCTCATAAGCAATCTTACCAACACGCCTCAAAATCCAATATGGGCCCACATACCGGGGACTAATCTTCCCTTTCTTACCAAATCTCATTACACCCTTCCTGGGTGAGATTTTCAAGTAAAACCAATCATGGACATCTGACTCAAGATCTCTTCTTCTCACATCGGCATATGACTTTTGCTGACCTTGAGTCGTTCTCAACCTTTCTCTAATATGTTGGATTTTCTCTATGGCCTCATGTACCAATTCGGAACCTATTAGGGCAACTTCACCCACCTCAAATCAACATATAGGAGATCTATACCTCCTACAATATAAGGCCTCAAATGGAGCCATATCAATACTCGAGTGATAGCTATTATTGTAGGCAAACTCAATCAATGGCAATTGGTCATCCCAACTACTCTTAAAATCAATCACACAAGCTCTTAACATATATTCCAAAGTTTGGATGGTACGCTCCGCTTGCCCATCAGTTTTGGGATGAAAGGCAGTTGCTGAGTTCGAGATTTGGAATCATTTAGGGCTTTAATTACAATGATTTAGTGTCCTCCAATTCTTATTTTGTGCCAATAATTGATGTAAAACCCTTGATTTCTAGGTATTTGGATTGAGGAACAAAGCATAGATCCTAATTTCTAAAAAGGAACAAAGCGAGCTAAAAGAATGAAGAAAAGTAAGCCTGTTGATCGCCAAGTCCACTTGGTGAGTCACCGAATGGCCTCTTGACCACCTAAACTTTTAGTGTGTCAAGCGCTGAAGGAGAAAACCAAGATGGTGAGAGAAAGGAGCAGTCGGTGGATCACCGAGAGTTTCCGCGATACAGTGTTTGTTCGCCCAAAGTTACAAACCTTGAGGATGATGAAGGCCAAGGTAGAAGGACGATGCAAATGACCAAAGGGCGAATCACCGAGTTGATCGGTGAGCCAGTCTTACTTCGCCAAGTGGCTCTTCGCAAGACATTTTTCGCAACTATAATACATTTTTGATCTCTTAGAATTCAATCAATTAGCAATTATTATTATTATTCATATCGAATTCTTAGTATTGAGACAATTTTTTGTAGTTATTCCTAAGCCTTGAAGAATTGAAGTTTTTCACTTTTGAGAAATTGGAAGTGGGTCTTTGAGATTCTTCGACTTGGAGCATTGTATGGACGAAAATAATCTTACCTAGTTGATGGAAACTCAATTTGGTAATGATTTTTATCTTTTTATGATGACTAGTTCAAACCCAATTCTTGGGGTGTGATTATGTGATTATGTGATTATGAGCTAATTTAGTTTATGGGTATTGCTAATTGTTAGTTTAAATGTTGTTTAGAAGTGAGTTCAATCATTATTTGTGGTTTAATTTAAAGAATTGTAGTTGCAAATACAGTTCTACCATTGTGTTTTGGCTTGCTCGAGAGAGAGGTTTTAAAACCAAGATTATTGATTAATGGTCTATGGGTATTGGGTTGTCATGGGTTCAGCTCGAGAGAGTGAATCCTAAACCCTTTTCCATAATTTAGCTCAAGAGAGTGAATGGCCTAAAGTGCAGGTTTTTCTTATTTTGCATGCATGTCGATATTCGATAGAAATCGACTTGATTCAAGGTAAATTATTCTAAAGAAAGGTTGCCTCCTCTATAGTCTAGATTACTTACTAATATCTAGCTATTTTCTAATAGTTACAATTACCCATTTGTCTATATTCGCTTATAATTGAATCATATCCCAAGAACTCAACTCTTTATTATTATTCCGCATTGTTTTCTGCTGTTGTAGTTGATAATTAAAATCAAACCCCCTGTTTTGGCATTCGTGTCATCCCTTGATTTGAATAATGTTTTTATTTGATAATGTCTATTCCTGTGGCTGATTTGACCATATTCACAATTCCCTATTGAATCTTAAACACGTACCGCTCCCAGTGGGATTCGACCTCAACTCATTCAGTTTGGGTTAAATACTGACTACCAATCGGTGACACTTAGAATTGGATGATGTATCCTTGAAAGTTAAATCATCATTGCTAAGATTAACACGAGTAATAAGACCTTTTTTGAAAGACTTCCAAAACTGAGAAGGGAATTGGGTACCACGATCAGAAATAATGGACAAAGGCACTCAATGCAACTTTAACATTTCTCTCAAGTATAACGTGGCATTGTCCTCTGTTGAATTACAAACCTTAACGAGATGGAAATGAGCCAATTTCGTCTTTCGATCTACTATCACCCATATCAAATCATGTTGTTACCATGTTCGAGGCAAACCAACAATAAAGTCCATATTCAAGTGTTCCCACTTCCAAGTTGGAATGCTAATTTCTTGGGATAAGCCTCCGATTTCTGATGCTCAACCGTTACTTGTTGGCAATGTGGACACTGAGCCATTATCCTTCTTCATCTCATTCCAGCAGTAAATCTCCCGTAAATCACGGTACATCTTGGTGGCTCCCGGGTGAATGGAATACTTGAACTATGAGCTTCTGTCAAGATATGTTCCCTCAAGTCATCAACATTTGGAACACATACACGACCTTGGTATCTATGTACACCATCTCCATTGTAGGAGAAAGCCTCAACAAACTTCTTAAGCATTGGTTCTTTCAATTCCGCCAAAATTGGATCAAGACTTTGGCTTGCTTTCACATCCGCCACAAAAGACTATTCTAAACAATTGTGAACAATAACACCACCCTTGGTAGAGTACACTAACCGAACAAATAGTCGAGCCAGTCTATGAATATCTCAATCCAACACTTTCTTTTCTTCTTCAATACAAGGAACACTAACCATACATAACCGACTAAGACCATCCGCAACCACATTTGCCTTACCGGGGTGATAAAGAACACTCATGTCATAATCCTTCAATAACTCAAGCCACCTACTTTGGCGAAGATTTAGATCTTTCTGTTTCAACAAATATTACAAACTCTTGTGGTCGGTAAACACATCAACATGAACTCCATACAAATAGTGCATCCAAATGTTTAAGTCAAAAACGACTGCCGCTAATTCAAGGTCATGGGTAGGATAATTATTTTAATGAACTTTAAGTTTCTTGAGGCATAGGAAATAACTTTCCCATTTTCCATAAGCACACACCTTGCTCAGTTCTAGAGGCATCAATATAAACTAAAAAACCATCGGTCCCTTCCGGAAAAGTCAACACCGGAGCGGACCTTCGGATTTAGTATTATTTTGAGTAAAAGCCGTCAAAGGAGAGTCAATTGAAGAAAATCCCTCGACAAACCTTCGATAGTAAGCGGCCAAACCCTAGAAACTTCTAATATGTTAAGGAGTTAGAGGTCTTGTCCAACTCTTGACTGCATCCGTCTTCTTAGGATCTACCTCAATACCCTTACTTGAAACAATATGACCAAGGAAAGCTACGGACCTTAACCAAAATTTGCATTTGTAAAACGTTGCGAATAGTTATTGGTGATTACGAATTTGCAACACGATCTTCAAATGATCTATATGCTCATCCTCACTCCTTGAGTAGATCAAAATATCATCAATGAACACAATCACAAACATTTCAAGGTATTGTCTAAACACTCTATTCGTCAAATCCATAAACACCGCTTGAGCATTAGTCAACCTAAATGATATTAACAAAAACTAATAATTACCATACCGAGTTTGAAAAGCCATCTTTGGAGTATCATCTTATCTCACCCTCAATTGGTGATATCCCGATCGTAGATCAATCTTAGAGAAATAACTTTCCCATTTAAAATAAATCATCTATCCTCGGAAGATGATACTTTTTCTTAATATTCACCTTGTTCAATTGATGATATTTAATACACATATGAAGAGAACTATCCTTCTTCTTAAGAACAAAACTGGAGCACCACATGGAGAGATACTCGATCGAAATAAACCCTTATCCAACAAATCTTTTAATTGTTCTTTCAACTCCTTAAGTTCTGTCGGATCCATACGTTAAGGAAGAAACGAAATAGGTTGTGTTTGGAGAAGGTCATTACCAAAGTCTATTTCCCAGTTGGGGGGAATACTGGGTTAGTCGTCTAGAAACACTTCCGTAAACTCATTTACAATGGGGACCGACACAAGAAAAGGGTTTTCGGAATCCACATCCCTCACCCTAACTAGATGGAAAAGGTAACCCTTAGAAATCATCTTTCTAGCTTGAAGACAAGAGACAAACTGACCCTTGGCATAGAACTTCCCCCTTTCAACTCTAGGAAAGGCTCATTCGGGAACTGAAACTTGACTACACGGGTTCTACAATCACTTGAAGCATAACATGAGTGGAACCAATCCATACCCAAAATAATATCAAAATCTAGCATATCAAGCTCTACCGAGTTAATAAGAGTAACTCTATAGGACAAGGAAGCGAGACAGTTTCTATAGATCCTCTTAGCCACAATAGAGTCATCAATAGGAGTAGAGATAGAAAAAGGTTCTAACAACATATCAGGGAGCACGTCAAATCTCATAGCAACATAAGGCGTCCCAAAAGACAAGGTAGCACCGGGATTAAGTAAAGAAAACTTTCAACATACCGGTAACCACATCAGGAGAACCCTCTTGTTCACCTCAAGTCTGAACTGCATAGAAGCAGTTTTGCTTAGGAGCATTGGAACCCGAGCTTGATTTCCCTCTCTTTCTTTAGCCACATGCATTGGACAATCCCTCATTTTGTGACTAATTTTACCACAACCAAAAGAATCATCCATGTCGGCTAGGGAGTTACCCTCGTGCTTCCTTCCACACTTTGTACAAATAGACCTAGGCATTGAAGATCATCTACCATTACCTCCTTGAGGCTTAGGGTTAGACTCCCTATCTTTCTTGAACTTAGGAGGAGCATTGGAGGAATCTTGATCGGAAAACCTTTGTCAAAAGCAAGGATGACCATGTCCATCGGCTCTTGAATGAGAGAAATTTCCATCACCGGTCTTAGCCATTTTTGTGTCCCCAGATTTTTCCATAACTTTCTCCTCCTCAATTTGTTGTTCATGAACAATGAGACGAGATATGTCCATGTCATTAATGAGCATGGTGGTACAACACTCTTTCACTACCATTTCAGACACACCAGAAATAAACTTACTCATCCTAGCCCTTGAATCTGCAACCATTATTGGAGCATACTTAGACAATTGTGTGCACTTTAGAGCATATTCACTCACACTTATACCCCGTTGTCGAAGGTTAATTAACTCAAGAACCTTGGCTTCCCTTATCTCAAGGGAAAAGAACCTATGAAGAAAGCTGGCTTTAAATTTCTCCCAATCAAAAGGATCCTCATCTTCTGGTCTCCCTTCCTTCCATTGGTTATACAATATTTGAGCCACACCTTTTAGTTTATAAGCGGCCAACTCCGCCTCTTCCACTGTCGTAACTCCCATGATCATCAAAACCATATAGACGTCATCAATATACTCTTGAGGATCTTCCTCAACTTTAGAACCATGAAACTCCAAAGAATTCATCCTACTGAAGTCCCTCATTCTTGAAGCCGCCGTACCCAAATATGGGTTCACGGGAACCACAACCTCCCTATTGGCTTGGGCCGTCACCGCTTGAGCTAACAATTGAAAAACTGCCCTAAACTCTGCATTAGGCACTTCTCGGCCAATGGATCAATTGGAACTTGAGGAGCTTCTTCTTCTTCATTCTTCCTCACATTCCTTCTAGCATAAGCTCTTCGAGTAGCCATATCTTGTAAAACATTAAACAAGGATTATGAGAGGGACCTTATAGAGTTAAACTCAATCGCACGTTTAAGAGTAATGAAAGAGGTGGAGTTTCCTAATCATCTTGTACCCTCTCATTCATAAATGTGGTGCACTTCATACTTATGAACAACACTCTACTAGACGTGGCTTATGAGAAATCCTAGGACCATTCTACACCTTGTACTCTGATACCGAGTTTGTCACAACCTAGGGGTACCCCCTAGATGTAACATGGCGTATAGAACCCCGAAGGACACCACACAAGCCACTTAGCTTTCATAACCTAAGAAATAGAACAACAAGAGTAAAACAATAGTCTAAGTCCAATAGTTTTATAAAATAAAAGAGGAGGTCTAAATCACTTGTCTCATCATAGCCTTCTTATACAATAGAATGAAATTGAGTCTATCTCATACATCATGTCCCGAAGAGAAATACAATAATAAAGTGAAACAATAAAGTCCTTCCTCAAAGCATGAGGACTCACCAAAGCTCGAAAATCTCAAACTCAACCACTACCCAAGAAATTGATGACCCTGACTGCCAGACCATACATTTGGGGAAAATGCAGGAAAGATTATGCGTTAGTACAAAACAATGTACCAAGTATGATTGCCATGCATAAAACATTTGAAACATGCTAAAAGGGACATTTAATTTCATGACATGCAATTGACCAAGCTTAAACAAAATATATAAGAGAGTTAAAAAAACATAAGTCATAAGACCAAGGTTAATGCAAGCTAACATCATCTTTAAACCTTTGAGCTGATGTGAGATACTTCTTTAAGTAACCTTAGTTCATTATTATATGAGGGATTAGCCTTAACCAACAGAGAGACAATGTGATCTATAAAATGATCCCTCAGTGTCTTTCACACCAAATACAATTGTCCTACTTGTCATGGTAGAACATGAACTTCTAGCTTAAGTGGATCCACTAGCTAATGTCTATCTAAGACAATCGTAATATGGGGGCACATAGTTAAGCGATAAGGAGATTTCTTATAAAAACTCTGACTCAACTAACGGGAGAGCTGCCATCTTAATATCCTTTCAATTCTAAGCATAAATCCCACTGAATAGTCATTTCTTACCTGTTCTTATTATACATGGAAAGGAATCATAGGATAACCAATCCAAGCTAGTTTTATTAGGATAATTCTTACTCTATCAACCTAAGAATCCTTACTATGTGAGAAATACTTTCAACCTAAGAATCCTTAATATGTGAGAAAATCTTTCACATCATGCTTATATGTGTTTATGAGAATGTCGTTTCAACAACACAACAACAACATCATGATTGATACATTGCTCTCAAAGCATCCTTAATACATTTGCATAGATTTCATACGGAAATGCATAAATCCATGATTTATCTCTTGAGTTTCAAAATCCACTTTAAATCATCAACACTTAGAAAACATGGGTTAGATATGGATTTCATCATATATTTATGTAAAGCTAGCAATACATGCTTAATTTCATAAAACTCTTCCATTAAGCTCAAAATTCCACATCATATGATTCGTGACTTGAAAACATGGGGATTACATGGGTTCATAGGGGAAATTATCATAAAATAATAGTATTTCATTAATTCATGCATCAGAGATCATAATTCAATCATATAAATATAAGATATCAAAAGAATCCATCCTGATTAAAGATATAATGACCCTCAAAATAAAGTAGGATAAAGTAGAGCCTGACATGAGTTTTATGCATTAATAAATTGTTAAAATAATGAATAATAGCCTTTTTAGTCAGCTTTAAAGAGTTTGGAAGTCAAACGTCAAGGGACGACCAGGACGTTCGGAAACTAGTCTTTTATGTGTTGGTGTGTTCTAGAATGTTGTTCATGTTTTTATGTGTTGTTTGGAGTTTAAAATAAGTGGAGTTGACCCTAGCGTCTTAATAAATATTTTTAGGGTCAAAACATTCGGATATGACTCCCCTGGGGCCACCGTAAGGGTCCCCGAGAAGGACCCCAACCTTGGCAAAGCAAGCTGCCAAGGCAGCTTGAAAATGTGCATGGAGGGAGCATGTGCGCGTCGCGGACCAGCTCCATCATAGGCAAAAGTTTGAGTCCGCGTCGCAGACTCTACTATCTCGAATTTCATATCCAGAAAACTTGTGGGAACATCTCCACGTCGCAAACTTGTTTCCCAATGAAATCTGCAAAAATAAAACTCAAGTTTGACTTATTTAAAAAGGTCCAACTATGTGGGGTAGTTTGGGTACTTTGGAAAATTATTATAAACGGTTATTCTACCTATTTTAAGTATATTAAAACCCCAAAACCTAAAATAAGACCCCATTCTTCAAATTGAGGCCCTCTGAAAATAGATTCTATCAAAAACTACATTGAAGACGTTGATGAAGCTCAAGATAGAAGATGGGTTTGGTATTCAATAATTAAGGTATGATGACTCTTGATTCTTAAATAACCTCTCATTCGAAGAGTTCTATCAAAGATTCTCAAAAGCAATTCAAAAACCAAAATTCCCAATTTTCAATCTAAACATGCGTTCCTTATCAAGCGATTTTCTGAATCATTGTATTGATGAATTAATGTGGATTTAATATTTTTAAGACAATTTTCAAAGGAGTTCTTGAAGAACCCATGATCCCCAAATTCTCGAAAATTGGCATATGATGTGAGTCTTTGTGAATATGATCTCTATTTATGAAATTATGTATAGATTAGATTGTATTGATGTTTCCTATGATTATCTACACTTATTCATGTTGAATTGTTGGTATATTGATGAGTTGAGAATTATGGCCTTATGGGTAAAGTTATGGTTTGATCCCTTTGTTTATAGAATGGTATAGATTATGTTTATGTTATTTAATTACATTACTGATTCCTATTGCCATCTATGTCAATTGAATATGAATTTTTGAAGATTGATCCATGGTGATCATGGATTGGAGAATTGGTAAGTTGACCTAACTTCGAATTTATAGTATGACAATTGATGTGATGTGGTTTGATCCACTTATGGTGGAGGTGTTCACTTCTTGTCTATCTATGCATGTTGAGATCATGGCCTTGAAGGCAATAGATGTGTAGTGAATTGATGATTATGATGCTTATGTTTATGATGTTATCCTCTGACGGTTACGTATGAAATCCTCAATGCTAGCATGATGTTTAGAGTGTATTTATGATGAGGAGTATAGTGTGAATGATAATGTTAGGGATAAGGTGCGGTCTACATGATTGATTATGTTAGGTACTATTGTGGAATGACCCCTACCTATATGACCCCTAGATGAATGTTTGATCACATACATGTTAGGAGTACCTAATCAATGTTGAATGTGACCTTGTCTCCTAAGATGAAGTGTGGGTGTGTGGTCTAGAATCCCTAAGGGCTTTATATGTGAATTACTCATGAATTGGGGACATTGTGAATGTGTTATGATCCTTTTAAGGGAAAGACACTCATTATAAATGGTGTTGCTAATATGTCACTATGAGGACCAATATGCACACACACACTCTACATGTATAGCTATGAATATGATATGTTATGGTGTCTATTGAAAAGTGCACTTTTATATGCACCCTTATATCTTAGTATGCATGCAAAGTATTTGATTAGCAAGGTATGAATATCTGTTGTATAAAGGTGTTTATGTGAAAGGATTTTTCACATATGTACACAAACACATGAATGAATGAATAAGGTTATGATAATCTAGTGAAAGTGAGTCTCTTCATAGGTTTCCTAAATTGTACTCTAAACTAGACTATGTTATGAATATGGTATGATTATAACAAAGGTCATTCTCACATAATGTAGGTTCTACGATGAATGGTCATTCTCATCTTTGAAACCTTTGAGCTATATGATATGATGGATTAAGTCCCTAAAGCCTACTTTTTGAACTAATGTTAAATAAAGGCTTAAAGATGTTTAAAAAGAGAGTTGGAGCTTAGCATCGAGTGAACATGAAAAATGAGAGTGCGGGCTTCACGTTTAGCGAGTCCGGCTTCCCACAAGATAACCTTCACGTTTAGCAAGTCCGAGTTCCCAACATAGATGTTGTCTCATGAGATGGAAACCTCTATGCTTAGTAAGTCAAGGTTTTCTAGTAGCAATCTCCTTGTTCCATAACTACGTGCCCCCATAGGTATTAGCTTAGTGGATCCACTAGAAAGCTATTATATATGTATGTCCTACTTTGGCAAGTAGTACCCTCTCTTTTCAGTGTGGGAGTAGAACACCGGATTCCATGTAGCTCACATGGTATATGTCGGTTATGGCAATGTCTCCTCAAAGTTAAGAAATCAACTAAGATAAGAATGTGAACTCTAGTACTACTTTCTTGAAGAGTTACTTAGCTTAGGTAGGGAGTTTATGATTAGGCTCTTTTTATAATAAAAACGATGGTCTATGTATGTCAATATGAAAGCATATTAAGTATTACTTTAATTATGTCAAGACATGAAGTATGATTATGCATGTGAATTACACTTATGACTTCTTAATGGGTTTGCTTAGTATATGTGGGGGTATGCAAGTACATTGCACAAGTGAGCTTGTGAAGGGGTTGTGAGGGTGGTTTACTTATGATATGAACTAAATGGGTTATGACTAATGATGTAGTAAAGGAATGAGTCCTTATATCTTGTTATGAAGTATGTTACTCTTATGTCTAATGTTAAATGAAGATTTTATGACTTGTTGAATATGATGTACCTAGTCTATGGTGGCTTCCCAGGAACACTTGGTGGGAGTAGTATTATGGGATGGTACTTGCACATTGCACTAGTGTGACTTGGAGGTTGTCTTAGGTGATGGTTCCTACGTGAAGACTATTTCTTATGGTGTGCTTATGAATCTATGAATGTATGTGGTTGGATTGATGAAGGTTATATGTAAGTTCACCCTTGGTAACCTTAAGGTGATACATTGCACCAAGTATTCCCTAAGGGTTGCTTGAGGAAATGAATTAAGATAAAGAGGAAGGTAATGTATTGTATGCATTGAATGTCCCTAAAAGGTTATAAGTGGCTCTATGAGCTATTATGAATGATTTCCATGTGTATGATGATGTATGTGGTTTATATTGTTCCTACTGTGCTAAATGTTCTTGAACTCTCTCTAAAAAGGCATGATGCATAGTTTCCAACTACATGTCCTTTTAAGAGTATGTTTTGCATGGTTATCATACTTAGTACATTCTCGTACTAACACCATTCTTCTTCATCTTTTACAGTAAGTATAGGTGGTGGTGGCTAAAGGGCCTTTCCTAGAAGTGATGAGCTTGGCTTACTATTCCCAAGTTCGGGTGTGTCCTTAAAGATTCAAGGACCCTTATGTTGAAGAGTTTCCTTAAGTTCTATGTACTAGATAGTAGTTTCTTTTGTATTGTAAGGGTTGCGACCCTCTTATGTTGTTGTCATGTTTTAAGATGTCTACCTTGACACGTAGTACTCCAATTTTTGTATTAAAGATTTAATAAGGTGACTTTTATGTCTTGTGGTATATTATGAAGAAGTTTTTAATTTTCCACTATTTTTCTATGATAAATGCTATGACGAATGCTAAAGGCTTGTATAAGACCTCCGAGAGGTCGAATACGTCGGTAACTACTAGGGGGTGCTCTCAGATCATTATAAACTTGGTATCAAAGCATAAGGTTATGAAAATGGTCTTAACATTCAACGTCTCATTAGCCACATCTAGTAGAGTCTTGTTTATTGGTGTTAGTCGCGACACATCTATGAGCTAGTAGCTATAGGACGATAGAAGTTTCACTTTCTTTCTTACTCTTGTGTCATGCTGTAGAACTTAACTCCATATGATCTCCCTCTCTTATTTTCCCCTTGCCGCTGGTCTTCTAGATGTGATTACTTGGAAGGGGTGATGTTGCAAGGATCAAGGGAAGAAAAGGTGAGTTTTAATGCTTATTATGATGTGGTGACTATTTGAGTATATATATGAAGGTAGATTTGGAAATCGTATTTTGATGCCAATCATGGCTATGTGTGACCTATGAGGTTGGGAGCATTACATTGAAAATGTTGTATGGTGGTGTACTTCTCGTATGGTAAGAGTCCTTATGGTAAGAATGAAATCCTTTTTTTAAGATGATGAGTTTCTTTATGGTGATGGGTAATGATAGTAGAAAGTCATGGTGAAGATTTGAGGAGTTTTGAAGGAATGTGGTAACTAGTGTGAGTTGAAAGTTGCCTTTTTCTTATGAGTGATGCTTCATGGTTGTCCTTGTGTGAATCAGAGTTCTTGTGTAAGCTTGCCCTAAGTGTGGAAAAAAGGGTTTTGTTCCATGAGTTGGGATAGTGTTTTGCTCTATGGTTAACTTGGAGAGTTGCATGAACCCTTAGTTCATGGGAAGGACAAGAGAATAGATGTTGACCTACTCTAAAGAGGATAGTTATGTTGTAAGGTTGATCTTAAGTATGGTCATTCAAAGAGGGTGTTTAGATAATACCTAGGCATGGTTGAGCGGAAAGTTACACCTAAGGTGATGATAAGGGTATGGTGTGATAAAGAGTTGATTAATCTCACCCCAAGTGAGGGATAATGTGCCTAGATGGTAAGTTTTTGAGTGACCTTAATATTTCTACGTTGAACTTCCTTGAGTTCTCCAAGTTGAGAACTACTTTAGGTGATAGATATGAAGTGGAGTGGTATATATACTTATTTATTTTGGATTATTGAAATCCTCACCTAAGGGAGTATAGTGAAGATTTAGTGGAGAATGGTTCCTACCTTATAGAACAAGGAGGTAATGATTAAAAGAGTGTGCATAACTTGATCCCAAGAGGGGAGCATTGTGCTTAATTGGCAAGTGATAGTTCTATTGAGACCAAAGAGTTCCTAGTAGCTTGTTCATGTTTTGGAGTCTTGCATATGATTATTAGTTGCATGATCTCCATATGTTATGCATGTCTTAGAAGACACTATGTTATGCATGTTTTGAAGGATTCTTGCTACATAAAAATGGAATTTTAGTAATAAAATTCATGTTTCTCATGTCAATATGCATCTTGATATGGTGAATGCACTCTTGACTTCATGAGGAAGAGAGGATAAACATGCTTAGGTTAGGAGTTGAGAATTTCTCCTTAAATGAATTGACCTTTGTGTAATGCTTGCTTATGAGTTCATGATGCCATGTGGGTATGTTGTGACTGGGAGAAGGTAGTCACTCCTTGGACATAACTAAACATAGTAATGACATGTATGTTCTTGATAGTATGATTATTAAATGATAAGACTAGTAGATGATCTATAATCCTCATGTTAGGGTGTAACTAGTATGAATTTCTTAATTGCCTCATGAGTGGAAATGTTGATCACGTCTATGTGTGCACTTGAATACCATTGCATAATGGACCCTATGATGATATAAAAAGGGGTAAATATCATGTCACGATTAGGAGAAGGTACTTCCTCCTATGAACATAAGAAAGGCCTATGTGATTGATGCATTATAAGTCGGTGAATAAAGTTTCTACTTGCTTGTGTTGCATGAGTTGATTTGAAGTGTATGCCTAAATGATTTCTTATGATAATGTTGCATAACGTGCTTTAATGAGATAGTTGCATGTTGTGTTTCTTTGGTGTTTGAAATGAGAATGATGATTATGACATGATTTCCTTGTATGTGCATATTTTTGTGAAAATTCATCCTTAAGTTGTATTTTTGAGTTTTCACGAACTTTATTTCTCATGGTTTAAATCGCATCCATAGATGTGTGATGTTGACTTCATGAGAGTTGTAATGAGCATGCTTGATGTTGTCTTGTTAAAAGAAATGTCTTGTTGATTGCTTAATATATATGTTGATGCTCATTGAATATGGAGAATGTAGCTCCTCCTATACTTATGAGAAGTAAAGAGTTTTAAGCATAGTGATGATTTGGAGAAGGAAGATCCTCCAATGAAATGGGAAATAATAAAGTTGATGCTAAGGAGTTAGTAGATGTGTCGCTACTTTCTTGAATTGCACAAAGTTGTTCTGAGCCTTTTATGTGGAGTTGATGTTCCTCCTTGATGTGTGCTCTTATATTGATGTTATATGTTGAGTATTGTAAGCTGCTAGTTGGGTCATTGAGTCCTCATAAGTGTTTTAAGTGTCATTCGAGGACGAATGTTCCTAAGTGGGGGATATTGTAACGACCCTCAAAATAAAGTAGGATAAAGTAGAGCCTCACATAAGTTTTATGCATTAATAACTTGTTAAAATAATGAAGAATAGCCTTTTTAGTCAGCTTTAAAGAGTTTGGAAGTCAAACGTCAAGGGACGACCAAGACGTTTGGAAACTAGTCTTTTACGTGTTTGTGTGTTCTAGCATGTTGTTAATGTTTTTATGTGTTGTTTGGAGTCTAAAATTAGTGGAGGTGACCCTAGTGTCTTAATAAATGTTTTTAGGATCAAAACGTTCGCATACGACTCCCCGAGGGCCACCGTAAGGGTCCCCGAGGAGGACCCCAACCTTGGCCAAGCAAGCTGCCAAGGCAACTTAAAAATGTGCATGGAGGGAGCATGTCTGCGTCGCGGACTAGCTCCACCATAGGCCAAAGTTTTGGTCCGCGTCACGGACAAGTAGCAGATTCTACTGTCTCGAATTTAATTTCCAGAAAACTTGTGGGAACACCTCTGCGTCGCGAACTTGTTTCCCGACGAAATCTGCGAAAATAAAATTCAAGTTTAACTAATTTAAAAAGGTCCAACTAACTGAGGGGTAGTTTGGGTACTTTGGGGAATTATTATAAACGGCTATTCTACCTATTTTAGGGTATTTTAAATTGGTTAAAACCCCAAAACCTAAAATTAGATGCCATTCTTCAAATTAGCCCTTCCCTCTCAAAATAGATTTTCTCAAAAACTCCATTAAAGACCTTGATGATGCTCAAGCTAGAAGATGGGTTTTCAACTGATTCCTTCTTCAATTTCATGGGTCTTCAATAATTAAGTATGGTGACTCTTGATTCATGAATAACTTCTCACTCAAGGAGTTCTATCAAAAAATTTCAAAAGTGATTCAAAGACCAAAATTCCCAATTTTTAATCTAAACATGGATTCCTTGTCAAACGATTTTCTAAATCATTCTATTGATGAATTAATGTTTTTAAGAAAATTTTCAAAGGAATTCTTGAAGAACCCATGATCCCCAAATTCTCGAAAATTGGCCTATGATGTGGGTCTTGGTGAATATGATCTCTATTGGTGAAATTATATTTACATTAGATTGTATTGATGTTTCCTATGATTATCTACATTTATTCATGTTGAATTGTTTGTATATTGATGAGTTGAGAATTATGGCCTTATGGGTAAAGTTATGGTTTGATCCCTTTGTTTATAGAATGGTATAGATTATGTTTATGTTATTTAATTACATTATTGATTCCTATTGCCATCTATGTCAATTGAATATGAATTTTTGAAGATTGATCCATGGTGATCATGGCTTGGAGAATTGGTAAGTTGACCTAACTTCTAGTCTATAGTATGAGATTTGATGTGGTGTGCTTTGATCCAGTTATGGTGCAGGTGTTCACTTCTTTTCTATCTATGCATGTTGAGATCATGGCCTTGAAGGCAATAGATGTGAAGTGAATTGACGGTTATGATGCATATGTTTATGATGTTATCCTATGAAGGTTACGTATGAAATCCTCAATGATAGCATTATGTTTAAAGTTTGTTGATGATGAGGAGTATAATGTGAATGATAATGTTAGGGATAAGGTGTGGTCTACATGATTGATTATGTTGGGTACTATTGTGGAATGACCCCTACCTATATGACCCCTAGATGAATGTTTAATCATATACATGTTAGGAGTACCTATTCAGTGTTGAATGTGTCCTTGTCTCCTTTGATGAAGTGTGGATGTGTGGTCTAGAATCCCTAAGGGCTTTATATCTGAATTGCTCATGAATTGGGGACATTGTGAATGTGTTATGATCTGTTTAAGGGAAGAACACTCAATATCATTGTTGTTGCTAATATGTCACTATGAGGACCAATATGCGCGCACACACACTCTACATGTATAGCTATGAATATGATGTGTTATGGTGTCTACTGAAAAGTGAAGTCATATATACACCCTTACATCTTATTATGCATGCAAAGTGTTTGATTAGCAAAGTATGAATATGTATTGTATAAAGGAATTTATGTGAAAGGGTTTTTCTCATATGTACACACACACATGAATGAATGAATAAGGTTATGATAATCTAGTGAAAGTGAGTCTCTTGAAAGGTTTCCTCAATTGTACTCTAAACTAGACTATGTTACGGATATGGTATGATTATGTTAAAGGTCATTCTCACATAATGTAAGTTCTACAATAAAAGGTCATTCTCATCTTTTAAACCTTTGAGCTATATGATACGAGGGATTAAGTTCCTAAAGCCTACTTTACAAACTAATGTTAAATAAAGGCTTAAAGATGTTTAAAAAGGGAGTTGGAGCTTAGCACCGAGTGAACATGAAAAATGAGAGTGGGGGCTTCACGTTTAGCGAGTCCAGCTTCCAATAGGAGAACCTTCACGTTTAGCAAGTCCAGGTTCCCAACATAGATGTTGTCTCATGAGATGGAAACCTCCATGCTTAGTAAGTCAAGGTTTTCTAGTAGCCATCTCCTTGTTCCATAACTACGTGCCCCCATAGATATTATCTTAGTGGATCCACTAGATTGCTATTATGTATGTAGGTCCTACTTTGGCAAATAGTACCCTCTCTTTTCGGTGTGGGAGTAGAACACCGGATTCCATGTAGCTCACACGATCTATGTCCGTTATGGCAATGTTTCCCGAAAGTTAAGAAATGAACTAAGATAAGAATGTGAACTCTAGTCATGATTTCTTGAAGAGTTACTTAGTGTAGGTTGGACTGTGGACCCTGCTTATGTATTGCACAAGTGGACTCTAAGGGAGGTTATGATTAGGCTATTTATGTAATGAAGACTATGGTCTATGTATATTAATATGAAAGCATATTAAGGTTTACTTTAATTATGTCAAGACATGAAGTATGATTATGCATGTGAATTACACTTATCACTTCTTAATGGATTTGCTTAGTATATGTGGGGGTATGGGACTCCATGTGTACATTGCACACGTGAGCTTGTGAAGGGGTTGTGAAGGTGGTTTACTATGATATGAACTAAATGGGTTATGACTAATGATGTAGTAAAGGAATGAGTCCTTATAAGATGTTATGAAGTATGTTGGTCTTATGTCTAATGTTAAATGAAGATGTTATGACTTGTTAACTATGAATGCACCTAGTCTATGGTGGATTCCTAGGAACACTTGGTGGGAGTACTATTATGGAATGCTACTTTCACATTGCACTAGTGTGACTTAGGAGTTGTCTTAGGTGATAGTTCCTATGTGAAGACTATGTCTTATGTTGTGCTTATGACTCTATGTGGTTGGATTGATGAAGACTATATGTAAGTTCACCCTTGGTAACCTTAAGGTGATACATTGCACCAAGTATTCCCTAAGGGTTGCTTGAGGAAAAGAGTTAAGATAAAGAGGAAGGTAATGTATTGTATGCATTGAATGTGCCTAAAAGGTTATAAGTGGCTCTATGTGCTATTATGAATGGTTTCGATGTGTATGATGAAGTATGTGGTTTATATTGTTCCTATTGTGCTAAATGTTCTTGAAGTCTCTCTAAAAAGGCATGATGCATAGTTTCTAACTAAATGTCCTTTTAAGAGTATGTTTAGCATGGTTATCATACTTAGTGCATTCTTGTACTAACACCATTCTTCTTCATCTTTTACACCAAGTGTAGGTGGTGGTGGCTAAAGGGCCTTTCCTAGAAGTGATGAGCTTGGCTTACTATTCCCAAGTTCGGGTGTGTCATTAAAGATTCAAGGACCCTTATGTTAAAGAGTTTCCTTAAGTTATATGTACTAGTTAGTAGTTTCTTTTGTATTGTAAGGGTTGTGTCCCTCTTTGTTGTAGTCATGTTTTAAGATGGCTACCTTGAGACGTAGTACTCCAATTTTGTATTAAAGGTTTAATGAGGTGACTTTTATGTCTTGTGTTATATTATGAAAAAGTTTTAAATTTTTTGCTAGTTTTTCGATGATAAATGCTATGACGAATGCTAAGGGCTTGTATAAGACCTCCGAGAGGTTGAATACGCCGGTAATGGCTAGGGGGTGCTCTCGGGTCATTACAAAAGAAAACCCTAACTCAACTAGGGATCTACCTTTAGAAATAGACGAATTTCGAAAAACCATGAATGGAAGGAATCCATGGATGAAAACTATCATACCTTGAATCCAAATGATAGCCTTCAATGTAGGAATTGAGAGTTGAATTGGAACCCTAGGTTGAATTCTTCTTCATCTTCTTCAAGTTTATAGAGAGAGAAACATTTTTGAGAGGAGAATTTATCCTATAACACCCTGGAAATCTAATGACCTAAGCTAAAGCTTATCATGTAGTCTAGTGTCCTAAAAAGGGTTAACAACAAGATAAGAGTCCTAAAATAACTTCCCTAAGTTAGTACTAAGGTATTAGTACCTAAATGTCAAGGCATGTCCCCCCAAGGACCCCCACGGTTCCTTGAGGAGGACCCAAGAGAAGACCCCAAAGCTGTCAAAAATAACACCTAACCACAATTTGGCACCCACGAGCCGTGGGTGGACCCACGCTCCGTGGTTGGGAGTTGTGGGTCGAGCCTTAGTCTCCCTAATCTTTCCCCCATTTTCCCCCCTCTATGAACCTTTCCACAATTCTCCAGCACGTGGCGTCACCCCACCTACGGAACGTAGGTGAGGGTTTCGTGGGTGGGGTCAGCATAAGCTGGTGCAAATCGGCTAAAGGTCAAACATTATAATATATTCCTAATTATTTAAATAAGGGTAAGGATGGTTATAATTAGTTATATTAGACATATATAAATACTTCTAAGTCATTAAACTCCATTTAACACCTCATAACTCACGAGACTCAGAACTCAACCAACTTCTCTCTCAAAATATTCTCTCTCTAAGACTCCATTGAAGGACAGAGTCAAGGTCAACCTAGGGGTTTAAGAACCAACGTTTCTTCCTATGTTCGTGTGGAAATCTCTCTATGGTGTGGATTCTTTTCATTCTTGGGTAGCTATCCCCCGAGAAGTCCCTTCAAAGTATGTTTTTAAGGCTTCCAAAACCTAGGGTTTTCATCATCGGTCTACATCTAAAACGATTTAAATTGTTTAATTATCATTTATTATGATTAATAATGATGATTTATGGTTGGATTAATCAAGTGTTGTTGGGTTTTGATGAAAATATCCCTTGGACCCATGAAATCTCCTTCTTTCCCAAATTATGATCTAAGGTGTGACTTGATTGATCATGTAAGCTTGACAATTGATCATGTAAACGATTTAAATTGTTTAATTATCATTTATTATGATTAATAATGACTTGTTATTAATTGTATTTTTAAATATTGAATATATTTATATTCTATTTTAGATATATTATTTATTAATTGATCTAATTTTTCATTATCAGTCTTTGTGATATTAAGTTGTTTATATTCCGGATATAATTTATTTAATTTTCTTCTTATTTTTCTTAATTTTCTACTCGTATGTTTCTTACTGTGTTTCTTATTATCCATAGCTCTGAAACCATTTTTCATAGCAAAACTGGTAGTTGAGGGATTCATGAAAGTGGTAGTGTGGTAGGTGAGTATTTTATTTTAAAGATTTTATTGTAGTGTTCTTTTGCTAAGTGTCTTAATCTTGATATCTCTTTAATGTTATTTTTTGGTAGTGTGAAATTCATGGTAAAATGTAATAATATTTATTGTAATATTCTTCCGATAGTTGTTTTAATCTGAATATTTCTTTAATATTATTTATGATATATTCTAGATATAACATATCTTTGGTTCTTTGGTACATATATAAATTTTCATCCATTAATTGTTCTAATAGTTTTATATCTTCCATAGATTTTATCCAATATTGTGAATATTCGTAGTTCATTTTAATTTGAATTTATTTCTAAATCATATCATTCTATTCTTTCGAAGTCTAAATCATGTAGGTCTATTTCATACCATTCTTGATTTAATATATCTTCTGATTCGTAATCATTAAATATTTTTTCCCATATTATTCCTCTTAATTCGATTATTTCTATATTTTTAAGTACATATAAGATTAAAGTTTCGTAGTTTTTTATCATTTCATCATGCATGTATGTAGTCATGTTCTTTA
>JAJOOJ010016045.1:0-46522 GCA_029582625.1 Solanum boliviense | reverse complement strand
TTTGAAAATATTATTTTTATTTTTAATCCTTCTGGATTTTCATAGGTTTTTTCTTCTATAGCAAATTCTTCCTTATTCATTTTAAATTATGTTTTAATTTATACTCTATTTTTTGTATATCTAACTGTAATTTAAATATTACTTTTCTTTGTGCTAGTAAAGACTTTTGACATACTCCTGCATATATGTTGTATTGTAGTCTTTCTTGCTTATGTTTTAACTCTTGTCGTTTTGTTATTACTGTTCTTCTTAATTCGTATCTATGATTCTCTCTATTATCCATTTTTATACTCCTTTTTTATTACTTAGCTCTGACACCAATATGGGGGGGTCCCGATTCATAAATATATTATGAATTAATTTTTTCATAATACATCTTTTCTAGGGGTATTAATGTTATAATATCTTTTATGTTTTCTAATATATACTCTATGTATTGTATGACGACATGGGGGGGTCCCGATTCATAAATATATTATGAATTAATTTTTTTCATAATACATCTTTTCTAGGGGTATTAATCTTATAATTTCTTTTATGTTTTATAATATATACTCTATGTATTGTATGTCGTGAGTTTATTGAAATGTTTCTATGTTTTCTTTAATTAAATTACTTAATAAAGTAATATCTGTTATAGTTTGTTGCCAATATTCTAAGTATTCTTGATTTATCATTAATCTGATTATTGAATTTCTAAATCACTTAAGTTAAATTCTGGAATTTCATCTTCATACCATAGTTGATTCATTAATTCTTCTTCTTCTTCTTCGAATATTTGCTGCCATATTATTTGTTTTAATTCTATAATTTCTATGTTTCTTAATACATACAAGATTAGTATTTTATAATTTAATATCATTTCATCATGTAAAAGGATATTCATGATTATTTAACTATAATTCCCTCATACCATATGCATAACAAATGATCTATATTAGATTACTATAAACTAGATTATTTTAACATGTTTTCCTGTCACTGTTAACATCGTACTTTCAAAGGGAATTACTTCCTAACAGCGCCTTCAACTTTGTTTACTCCCCTCATGGCTTCCTCACCTATGGTTTCAACCTTAGGATGGCATAGTCTAGAAGTTTTTCCTTTTTTCCTCATGTTAACAAACTAAAAAACATGCTCAAATAATTCTAGTATATAATAACTAATATAAACTTATTTAATTATGCTATGATATTCAGGAATTAATAGATTTTAGCTATACATAATCATAAATATATGTACCTGTGTGATATCTGGAATATTTTAATCCATACCTTAGCTTTGAAACTGATATATTTTTATTGAGAGTATTACAAAGAGAGACTTGCTTTCCGTGTAGAAAGCCTTGCCTATTTATGCCATAATGACTATCTATTTATACAAAATTAAGTAACCCTACTATAGTTACTTTTCTATACTATGGTTACTTTACATCTAACTATAGTTACACTATTTTACATAAAGTTCCACTAACTTCTAGTAATGTACACACGTTACTCACTACTTACTACTTTACATATCTTTATTCACACTAACTTTTCCTTCCACTAACTTTTCCTATTAGGACAAACAACTTTTCCTCCTTTGCTGATTTCTATCTTGTTTTTTTATCTTGTCGGCTTTTGTTGCTTCTTGTTTTTACTCCAGATGTACGTCTGGGATTACATTATCTTCTCCTTGGCATTTAGAACATTGATGATCCAGATATTTGTGTCCAATAGTTTTACAATATCTTGTCATTATTTATGATGAGATAAAGTTTTTTCTTATAGCTCTTGTAGTTGGCTGTTGCTCAGGTTTTAGTAGACTTAGTGCCCATTGCCTGAGTTCTTCCATATCAGCTGCTCTAATTTCTCGACAATTTGAATATATCATTGTTTGCTCTCTTGAATAATACCTCCATATCGAATTTTCGTTTAAGTAATTAGATGTTAACTCATTTAAGATAGTAGCTATTCCAATAATTCGTTTTCCTGCATAAAATGCTGGTATCTCCACTTTTGTATTTCGTCTTGTTCTTCTATCTTTTCTGGTATGATCATTTCTCTAGTTAATCCAATTTTTATAACTTGTATAATTGGTTTAATTTCATCATAAAGTATCTCAGCTGGTACTGAATAGAATCTTATATAAAAAAGTGTTCCCTTAGTTATTCTTTTGTAGTGCATGAATGCTTTGTGTAGCTCCGGTATTGTAGCTATTTCATCTCCTGTCTGGGTGTATACTGTGCTCAATAATCCATAGTTATAACAAGTTGCCACTAAATTTGCATTTGTCTTAGGTAAAGCAATTAGTTTATTGTATCCTTGTAGAGTTTGAGTAATATAATCTTCATGTGGATTTTGGGTAGTTTTGGATCTGGGGTTTTTGTTCAAAAAGGTTTGTATTTTGTGGATATTTTCTATATAGGCTCTGGTTATATGATTATAGATTTTCTTGTCTTGTCCTAAGCTGTCTTTGTAGGTATTTACTTGTGGTGGTACAAATAAGGGGTTTTGATTTTTGGGTACAAATGGTTTCTTAAATATCTTGTTCATATTTGTATTAACATATCTTTTTTCTTCTTTTGTAGATGATGTGCTACCTGTAGCTGCATGTAACAAACTGTTAGTTTGGGTTTTTCGGTGTTTTCCATCGTCACCTTCTAGCTTTGGAGGTTTCAAGTCTTCCGATCGAATTAGCTCTGCATATTTATTGTCATGTTGCTGACCTTTCATTTGTTGTATCTCTTTATCAAGGCTATCTACTTTTGTACAAAGTAAAGTCATAGCATTGAATATTTTTTCAAGGGTATTTTCTTTATCTAGATCCGTCTGTGTAGCTTTGTCTTGAGATGTAATCTGCAATAACATTTTTGTTAGTACTTATTACTTCTATTGTAAATGTAAAATTCTGTATATTTTAACACTAGTCTCCGTATTTCTTTTGTTGTTACAGAATCCTATATCTTCCTTGTGATCCACCATTTTACCTGCGTATTATCTGTTCTTACAATAAACTTATTATATACTATATATGGTTCAAAAGCTAATAAATATTTATAAAGTGCATATAATTCTTTTCTATTTATTTCCCATTTTATTTCGGGATTTGTAAATGTCCCTGAGTAATATCTACAATGATGTTCTATTTTTTCTTTATCGTATTTATATTTTAGTACTCCTCCATAACTTATTTCGCTTGCATCTGATTCTACTATGTATATAAATTTTTTATCTTCATCTGGAAAATATATCTTATTTGTTAGAACGAATTCCTTATTGCTCTAACCGAGCTACATGACTATGTAAAAAGATATTCAGAGCGACCTCATCTTGCTTGCTTCTGGCGAAGCTTCTAGCTCTAAATAATAGGAATTCAGGTATGGCAGGAATACTGTCGACCATTACGAGCGATAGTGAAGCCAAGCCTCTGTAAGAACCTTTATCTCGAAAGAGATTAAGTAAGGCAAGTTTCTGACCATTAATTCTGTAACAAAAGAGCGTAGTGGCAGGCTCGAGGAATCAAGAGATCTTTTCCGGTGCTGGCTTGGATCTCGGGTGACGGAATAAGGCGGCCAGAAGCGACGAGCAGTCGCGGTCGAAGCTTGGCTCTAGCCGATAGGCTAGCTGTAAGCTTGTGCACTCCACTCGCTGTCTACTAAACGAGCGTTAGAGCGAGCGAGCGAGCGAAGCTCTCAATTTAATGGCTTCCCTCAACCTCCTCTTTCATTTTATTTCATATTCGTTACAGGACAATCGGGGCTAAAAAAGGTCCAACAACGTGCGATATGTGGATTTGATTCACCCTTAGTAATGAGATGAGGAAGATCTTATAAGGGACTCACCCCATCTTTACATAAGCAATTTCTTGAACGGAAAAAATAGATGCTTTCATGGAAATTTATACCTAAATGAGCTTCCATTCAAATGGGTATGAAGATATAAGTCTTTTACAGACCAAGAATGAAGAATCCAAGAGACCCAAGTCCAAATACTTGGAGATGAAACCCTCTTTTTCTACAAGTCTTCAAAACCCTCTTAAACTTAGAGCAAAAATATGAAAAAAGTACTATTCTATATGAAAATTATATTAATTGTTCGACCTTTAAAAACTACCACTTTATCTAGTATTTATAGCTTCCACATATTTGTACTGCAGCGGATCATTCAGCGTTGTTAGTAAGAATCACCGATCAACACGGCGATTCGCCCTTTGGTGTATTTCATCGCTGTCTTACACCAGCCTTCAGCATCGTCGTTCCCTTGGTCATTGGGAGACATGGTACTGCTTCACGAAACTGTTCGACGATGCGTCGACTACATCGTTTTTCTGCTAACTTGATCCTTTCCTTTAGGGCTCAGTACACTGAAACAAAAGGCAAAGTAAGACCCTTCAGCGACTCACCAAGTGGACTCGGCGATCCTCATGCCTTCATTTCTTCGTTCTTTTCAGCCTTTTCGTTCCTTTTTGTGACGTGGTGTCCATGCTTTTCTTCAAACATCAAATACCTAAAACTTAGGGGTTTTCATCAGATATTGAGATAAAATAAGCATTTGAGGACACAATTTCTATTAAAATATAGTCCTAAATGAGTCCAATTTGTGGAATCATCAACACCCCCAACTTAAACTTTTGCTTGTCCTCAAGAAAACTCAAGTTCAACCGTTCAAAAAGGGTTTATCGAACAGTGCTATACAAGACTCAATCATGAATGCACACAACAAGACTCAATTTACTTATGCAAAAATCAAATGTGCACTTAAAGATTCAAGTCGTGACTCACTAATATCAACGAATCTCATGCTCACAATACTTGCTACAAATGAAAGTTCAAGCTCAACTAAAGTGTTCAAATGTCGTCACACAAAAAATGATTCCATATTCACACAAAAGGTTTCATAGTTTAAAGCTTTTGAATAAGATGCAATGCTCACACTTACAAAGAAGAACATAATGCATGATTTCACCTATAGGTTTACCCATATTTTCCAATCAATATTTGTTTCAGCTCACTCAAGATCAAAAAGGTCTTTTAAAGGCTTGTAATGGGGCTGAGTGCAAAAGTATGGTCATTTAGGCTCAGTAACTTTCATCCTCATGAGATGTGGTGCTCACAACACTTCCTTCCCTTTCCCTTCATCATTTTCTTTAGTGCTCATGAGTCATTCTATTATTTGCTTCCCATGAAATTTTAGGAACCCCCTTTCATTTTTCAACTTTATTCCACAACTTTTCTTTTTCATTCTTTTTATTTTCTGTCTTTTTCTCTTTTCTTTTTTTTTTATATGGAGGGGTTCCATTTTTCTCAAAATCATGGGTAAGAGTAGACTTCCCTTGCACTTCATGACTTGCCCCTATCTTTTCAACACACCCCCGACTTAGGCGTTTGGCATAAGTTGGCTATTCTACTAACCAAAACTTTATGAGGATTATGGGTGATGGATTAAGAAAGGTCTAGTTTTCATCAAGTTTCTTCCAAAGAAAGGTAAAGCTCAATTGGTGTTCAAGAGAGAATCACACATTCACAAGGTAGGTCACAAAAGAGGTATATGTCAAATTGGTTCACACTCTTTGAAGTTGCCTAATATCATATCAAGAGATAGCATCACTTAGTTGACTGAACCATCGGGGTAAATTCTAGGATCTATCATGCATAGTTCACAGGTAAGCTCATCACATTAGGCATTGACACTATGAGTTAAACAAGACTCCACACTTTCGTTAGTGTGCAATGATCATCACAAGAGACTCAATTCGATACTAGGCTAGTCAAAACGAGATGCAAAGAGTTCACATATTGTCTATGCAACTTCATTTGGCCTCATCGTAGTCGCGAATTCATCTTCGTTCAATTGAGAGCACTATTCAAGTTATCGATATTAATTGGAACCGAGACTCAAATTTTTGCAAAAGAACAGCCACATTCAAGAGCATATAGCGAGTAGCAAAAATGTGCGAAAAATTCAAAATATTTTAAAATTTGCAATTAAAAACAAATGAGCCATGAGCTCAATCATCTACAAAAAATAGTATTTGACACAATTTTAAAGCAGAATAACCCAAATATATACACAAAACATAACTATCAACACAAAAGATCTGGGTCTCACCCTACCACAAATAAAAAGTATTTTTCCTCAAATGCAAACAAATAAAAATAATGAAAAATAAAAATATATTCGAAAGTAAATTAAAGAAAAACAGAAAGGGAGGTAAAAAGGGAATCATGTCTAAATAGTGATTCCATCTGTCTGGGCATCAGTGCCTGATGTGTGGGTGTGAGTTTGGACAAATAAAAAGTGAGGGAGAGTGAATGAAGTTGAAACTTTTAAACCTTTGGCTTGCAAAACTGTCCAATTTTTGCTCGTTCGGCGACATTAGTCCTAATTGCTGATATATTCGGTGTAACGCCAAGTAGTGATTTACCCCACCGAAATTTATAGAACCTCCATGTTATGTAGGAGTCCAAACGGCGGTCTCTATCGGGATTACCCAATCGGCGGTTTGCCAATAATTTCCTGTGCTCGCTGAGTCTTACAGACTCCAATGCAAGATGATCTTGAGTCTAATGGCGGTCTAGTTTGGAGTAGCCGAACTGTTTGGCAGTTAACTTAGTAGACCTATTTTTTGCCAATTTGCGCTTTTCGTTCACTCTCCACACTTCCATCTGCACAATTAATACACCATTATTTTATTAAAGCAAACCTAAGGTAATAAAGGGTTTTGGGTTTGCCTCCACAACAGCGCCTTAGTTAACATCATGGCATGACACAGTAGCGCCTTCAGGTGTCTTCCAAATACATCACTACAACCAAAGAAATCTGTTGACAATCCCTGAAATATAATTTCAGACATTGACCTTCACTTTAAATGGTGATCCTTCCTGATCTTCAACTTCTATGTCACCATTGGTGAACACTTGCATTACTCTAAAAGGTCCAGACCATTTGGATTTATGCTTTCCGGAAAAAAGTCTAAGTCGAGAGTTGTATAACAAAACCCAATTTCCTACTTTGAAGTCCCGCTTGAGTCTCCGAGCATCATGCCATTTCTTCATCTTCTATTTGTAGAAATCTTAACTTTCATACGATATGAGTCTAAATTCATCCAGTTTGTTCAACTGCTCCACCCTCTCCTTTGAAGTTTTGGACCAGTCCAAATTTAGAGCTTTCTATGCCCATAATGCTTTGTGCTCAAGCTCGACGGGAAAATGAAAAGCCTTACCATAAACCAACTGATATGGAGACATATCGATAGGTGTTTTTTAAGCGGTCTAATATGTCCATAGTACTTCATCGAGTTTCCTGGACCAGTCAGTTCTGTTGGCATTAATTGTCTTCTTAATGATGTTTTTGATTTCCTGATTTGACACTTTGACTTGGTCACTTGTTTGAGGGTGATATGGGGTAGCTACCTTGTGTTTCACCCCACATTTGGTCAGCCCCATTGAAAACCAACTATTGCAAAAGTGGGAACCCCATCACTAATGATCGCCCTACGAGTGCCAAATCTTGCGAAGATGTAGCATTTCAGAAATTGGACAAAACTTTTTTTCTTCGTTGTTTGGGAGTGTGATGGCTTCCACCCATTTGGAGACATAATCCACAACCACCAAGATGTATTTATTTCAAAATGAGGTCACGAATGGGCCCATGAAATCTATTCCCCATACATCGAATAACTCGACTTCCAAAATAGGAGTGAGAGGTAACTCGTGCCGTCTAGATACTCCGCCTTGCTGCTGACATTGAGAGAACTTTTTCACAAATTCATACACATCCTTGTATTAGGACGGCCAGTAAGAACTGCTTTGGACAACTTTAGCGGCAATGCGAATACCAATATGGTGCCCTCCCACCGGAGATGCGTAGCAAGCATGGAGAATCTCTACCTCTTCTTCTTCTGGAACACGCCTCCTAATAACATGGTCAGCACATTCTCAAAATAAGTATGGTTCATCCCAAAAGTACTTTTTAATGTCGAACATGAATCTCTTTTGTTGGTAAAAGGTCAGCTCATCTGGCATAAATCCACTCACAATGTAATTTGCAAAATCTGCATACCATGGTGTAGGTTTTAGAGATATAGCAAACACCTGTTCATCGGGGAATGAGTCGTCTATGTCGACCTCACGCTCAACATCTTGCCTTCCTTCTAGCCTCGATAATTGGTCGGCCACTTGATTTTCGCAGCATTTTTGATCTTTAACCTCAAAATCGAACTGTTGTAATAGTAACGCCCACCTTATCAATCTTGGTTTTGCATCTTTCTTCGCCATCAGGTAGTAGAGTGAAGCATGATCAGTGTGTACTATTACTTTGGTGCCTAGCAAGTATGCCCGAAACTTTACAAATGCAAAAACCACTGCAAGCAACTCTTGTTTAGTAACTGTATAATTTCACTGGGCACTATTTAGAGTTTTGCTTGTGTAATAAATTGGGTGAAATAGCTTGTTATGCTTTTACCCTAGCATTATTCCCAATGCCAGACCACTAACATCACACATTAATTCGAAAGATTCGGACCAATCCAGACTGACAATAATTTGGGTGGATACTAGTTTTTCTTTCAAGCTCTTAAATGCGGCCATAAAAGCATCATCAAAATAGAACTTCACTTCCTTTAATGAACCTTCGGTAGAAACCTACATGCCCCAAAAAGTTGTGAACACCCTTCACTGAAATTGGCGAAGGTAATTTCTCAATGACCTCAATTTTTGCCTTGTCAAATTACAACCCTTTTTGCGATACCTTATGCCCAAGAACGATACCTTCCTTCACGATAAAGTGACATTTTTCCCAATCGAGAATCAGATTCCTATCCACACAACTTTGGAGCACCTGTCCTAAGTGTGTCAAACATTCCACAAATGTGTCCCTTACGATTGAGAAGTCGTTCATAAATACCTCCAGAGAATCTTTGACCATATCCGCAAAAATAGACAACATGCAACACTGGAATGTTGTTGGTGCATTACATAGTCCGAATGGCATTCTTTTGAATGCAAATGTTCCATACGGGCAAGTGAAAGTGGTTTTTTCTTGGTCTTCTGGTGCAATAGAGATTTGAATCTAACCGGAGTACCCATCTAAAAAATAGTACCACCCTCTTTATGATAAACGGTCAAGCATCTAGTCCATGAAACGTAATGGAAAATGGCCTTTCTCGGTCCATGAGTTAAGCTTTTGATAGTCCATGCATACTCTCAACCCAATCATTGGTCTTGTCGGAACAAGTTCTCCTTTTGCATTAGGGACGACGGTTATACCTCCTTTTTTTAGTGCACATTGCACCAGACTCACCCACTTACTATCTGCAATAGGGTAGATCACTCTCGAATCTAGCCACTTTATAATCTCCTTTTTCACCACCTCTTGCATTGGAGGGTTAAATATCTGTTAATGCTCCACACTAGGTTTACATTCACTGTCGAGCCTAATCTTGTGAATACAGATGCCAGGAGGATTTCCTACTATATCGGCTATTGTCCATCCAATAGCTTTTATATGCTTCTGCAGTACTTCAATGAGCAATTTCACCTGCCTTTCAAGCAAATCGGCTGCGATAATCACTGGTAACATATTATTGGCTCCTAAGAATGCATATCTGAGATGAGAGGGTAATGCTTTTAACTCTAGATTCGGTGGTTCTTCTATTGATAGCTTTGTAGGAGGACTTTCTCTATTTTTCAGGTCGATATCCAACTTGATTGGATTCCTTGAATATACTCCTAAACCTGATAAGGCAGCTACCACTTCCTCATAGCCTTGAACTTCGGATTCATCATAATTGGAAAGTACAAATTCAAGGGGTTCATTTTTTCGCATTAAATGGCTCACACTTGCCACTGCTCATCTATAAAATACTCAGTAGACACCACATAGATATTACTTGGTTGCCTCATGGATTTACAGATATTGAAGGTCACCTCATTACCGTTCACATGAAACTTCAATTTCTCACTTTCGACATCTACCAATGCTCTCCTGGTGGCTAAGAATGGCCTTCCCAAAATAATGGGAATATCAGCATAGATCTCACAATTTAGTATCATAAAATCAACTGGAAAGATGAACCGATCAACTTTTACCAATATGTCATAGAGTATCCCCACTGGGTGGTTGATTGATCGATCATCCATAAAGTGTCTCATTGTGGTTTCCTTTGGTTCACCCAAACCAAGTTGCTTGTATATTGCATAGGACATCAAATTAATGCTTGCTCCTAAATCGCACAAAGCTTTAGCGAATTTGAGAATGCCAATTGTGCACGGGATTTTGAATTCCCCAGGATCTTCTCTCTTAGTGATTGACTCATTTGTCATAATTACATTGCAACAATGGGGCACCTCAATCATTTCATACTCCAAGCTCCTTTTCTTTTTAACCAACTCTTTCATGAATTTGGCGTATCCCGGCATTTCTAACAATGATTCTACCAGAGGCAGGTTAATTGATAAGTTTTTGAATACTAACAATATTTTTTTGAACTTCTCATCTTCATTCTTCCTTTTCAAACATTGAGGAAATAGTTAAGGTATTTTGGGTAAATGGTGCGTGACTTCTGGAACTTGAACGTGTTGATTTGCATCCTCTTGTGGTTCTTTTGCAAGGTTTTGTGGACTAGGCAATTCTTGTTACTCTATACCATGTCTCTCTTCCCACACTCGAAGATCATCATCCTCCATCACATTCCCTTTCGCCATCTTTCCTCTACGGGTAACTACAGCTTGCCCCCTTTCATTATCTTCCATTAGTGTCCTGGATGTTAAATGAGTTGATAATAGATTCAATTGACCTTCTAGTATTTTGATGGCATCAACATAAGGATTCACTTTACTGTTTAATGATGAAAGGTCATCTCTCATCCATTTTAGCAAATCAACACAGCCCTCAACTTTATCAAGTATGCGTGACAAAAGTTCATTTACTCTAGGACAACTTGCACTCCCTTTTGATTTCGAGCTTTCATCCAATTGAATATGGTCTTTCTCATGGTCATCTTGCTCAACCCAATCGTGGAAGTATCGCCTTGGTTTTTCACCCCTATAATGGTTCCAACCTTGATTTCCACCCCGCTGTTGATAGCATGGGTGGAAAGCCTCCTCATATCTTGTGGAGTTCCAACCTTGATTCTCCCCCAGTCTTAAGTAACCGGATGAAGAACCCCCCTCAACTCTTTTGTAGTTCCAACCTAGATTCTCCCTCGGTCTTAAGTAACCAGAAGAATAACCCTCCTCAAATCGAAATACTCCGTAACGTCCCTTTCATGTGCTCTTGTATCACTTCCATTTGAGACAACATATTTTTGATGTTTTCATCTCTCTCCTTTTCTTTATCGAGTTATTCTTGCATTACTCTGAAGCACAATGGGGAAACTTGGTCATCTTTTGTGGACCATTCTTGATTTACTATAGTCATGCCATCTAAGAGGAATGAGGCTACTTCAAATCTCTGTAACATTATTCCTCCTTGCACCACTAGCTGATCAACTATCCCTTTATTAACCGAATCCAGACTACGGTAAAAGTATTGAAACAATAACTCACTTGGTAGTTTATGTATTGGACATTTTTGAAAAAATCTCTTAAATCGTGTCCATGATTCGTGAATTAGTTCGCCTTCCTTTTGATTAAAATTTTGAATGTCGTATCTTAGTTTTATCATCTTTGATGGAGGGAAGAATCTTTCATGAAAAGTCGTAACCAGTTCCTCCTATGACTTGATGGAGTTCTTTGGAAGCTCAACCAACCACTTAGTGGCTGCCCCAATTAATGATAATGGAAATAAGCGAAGCCGTATGACCTCTTGCGATAGATTCTTGAACGACAGAGAGGTGCACACTTCTATGAAGCTTCATATATGTTTGTACGAATCTTCATGCTCTAACCCTCCATATAAACCTCTTGAATGTATGAGATGGAGTGTTGTGCTAGTAACTTCAAATGTTGCACTTCCTCCTGCTTGTGGCATGCAAATTGCACCCATCTCACTCATTTGGGCAGGGTTGTACCCACTATTAATATCATCAATATCGTCTCGATGTAAAGCATAACCCGTTGGATGGCCTGCTTGGCAGCTATTTTCACTGTTCACACTCATATGTCTGTTGAAACACACAAACACTCAAAACAAAATAGAAGATTAGGTAAGTAAACTACAACTAAGAAGAACAAAAATTCTACTATTCTAATATCAAATTGGAGGTTTTAACACAAGTAAGCAAAAAAATTGCAAGATTAACAAGAAAATCTAACAACGAAAGGGGGATTCTTGGGATGTGACCGAAATACGGGTTCATCTAAAGTATTTGGTACATGCGTTCAATAGAAAATTTATAGAGTAATAGTGACTAGGCTAAGCTTTATGTGGAAATAAGTTCTCTCTCGAACAGCTTACCCTGTTTCAAATGGGTTCCTTTGAGACACCCACTTGCCGCATGAAGACTAACCTACGCCTTACCCCACTCACTCTCTCGAGCTAAGTGTTAGGATATGGGACTAGGGCTCACTCTCTCGGGCTAAGCCTCATGTTGACCCAATAGTGGTCTTGGTTTCGTGACTTCTCTCTCGAGCAAGCCGAAATCACATGAGTGAACTTGTATTTGCAACTACAAATCCATTAGATTCAACCACAACTACTAGATGAAATCACCATTAAATACTTTTAAACTATCAGCAAGCAAGACCCAACAATTATTTTAACACATATTTGCTAAATCACACCCCAAGAATTGAGGTTTTTGGCCACTTATCAAGAGATAGAGATTTATACCTAATGAGCTTCCATTCAAATGGGTATGAAGATATAAGTCTTGTTACATGCCAAGAATGAAGAATCCAAGAGACCCAAGTCTAAATCCTTGGAGATGAAACCCTCTTTTTCTTCAAGTCTTCAAAACCCTCTTAAACTTAGAGCAAAAAAATCAAAAGAAGTACTATTCTATATGAGTTTTAGGCAATTTATCTCAGTCTAATTCGAAAACTTTCACTCAAGCCATCTCGATCCTAGAGTGTTAACAAGTTTTACTGTCGCTTACGATAATGTCAAAGTTCTTTTCTCTCAACTCGAACTTTGACTCTATTTCTTCAGGTTAATTTAGCTTTTTCCTAACTATCATTTTTCTCTTAAACAAATTACAGATATACGCTCACTCTAATGCGTGCACTCATTAGAATACATGAATGACAAATGCTAAATTATACTTTGCAAATATAAATCGCCTTTCACTCGTTTTATGAAATTACACTTAGATTTACGTCATAGATCCCACAATCCCAGTTGTGGTATTTAGCCACTCATGATTTCACGTGAACATACAAAAGTATATAATGAAAACATGACAAGAAAATACTTACGAAAATAAGAAAATCGATAAGCACTTTGATAATTCAATAACCGGAAATCCAACTTCCAAACTTGATTCGATGTTAATGTTGAAAACCAAAAGCTAAGAATAATTCAAACTTCGTTCTTTGTTCCAGATACGACGAGATAAACATTAAAAACAACCTAATTAATTCAAAAATAGTGTTTAAAATAAGTCCTACTCGAAGTAGGACTGAACTGTCAGGCACTTCATGGACACTCTGAAGATCCGTCAAGGACTTCACGGTCCGTGAAGCCCTTCGTGGTCTTTACTTGGCACGTCTGAACCTTGGATCTTTAATGAAAACACACTGGATAGGTGCCATGGGCAACTCCACGGACCATCATAGGGACCACGGTCCGTCTGGCTGTCTGTGGTCTTTACTTGGTCACTTCCCATTTATGCTCTTCGAGGCGTAAGCACTGATCATCTTCACGATCACCACCATAGGACGTTATGAGGACCAAACTCGTGGGGCCTTTCATGATCCTTACTTGGTTTCCCTTTCACTCTATCTTCCGAGGACCCAAACACTAGCTCACCCTCTCGATCATAACCACGGACCGTTATGAGGACCATAATCCCTGAGGTTGGTCGTGATCTTTACTTGTCCAATCTAATTTCAACTTCTTCAAGCCTTCATACTGGAAATGCATCACGATATGCACCACAGATCATGACAAAGACCACAACCCATCTAGGTGCTCATGGTCTTCACTTAATTACACTTATCTTCTACTTCTTTTTCCATTTTTCCCCCACAAGCAAGAATTTGTCTACACATTCAACAAAGACATCAAAGCTTACAAAATACACTTGATTCTAGTATTAATCCTTAGTTTTGAACATCAAATGTGTCAATATTTCATGGCACATCATCACGTCAAGGAACCGGTGCCAAAAAATTGGGCACATTTCGAGCCCAAATGATGCAAAATAGTCTCCAAAAGCATGAGGATAAAACTACTATTACAGAATTTAGAAAGGACTCAATATAGTAGTCAAAAGTTATCATCATCATAAGGATATACCGTGAATTGAAACCCACAGTTAAAGTAACAAATGACTCTATCTCGCTATAAATCAGAGTCCAACTTAAAAGAATCCAGAAAGGCCAAAAGTCAAAATGGAATCACACCGGGGCCATAACTAAAGGAGATTATGGATCTAATATAATAAGGTCAAAAATGCATTCGAACTAGGATCCGCACTATTATACCCAACTAAGCTACATCAGTCTACAAGGAGGTAGAACAGTTTAAGACGACATCAAAGGATTTTCTAAGCCAAACAACACTGAATAATTTTTTTTGGTAATCATTAGTCTAAGCCTAGACCAAGGCCAAGAATTATATGAAATAACCAAATAAAATCCATAAATCATCAACATGGCATGATAGGAATAAAAGGCAAGGTAAAACATGCTTACTTCCCCTAAACTACTTGAGAATGAAAGCTAGGGAAATAATTCTATCAACTAAATATGAATCATACAAAGAACCCTCCCAAAACAAGCTAAACAACATATTAATACTATTACAAGAACAACATAAGATTGGTAAGGCATAACCTACTTTAATGTCGATTGTGCGAACCCCAAAATGTACTTAATTAAAGATTTACCCTTCCAAACCACCTTCTATCACTACCCTACTAACAAATTAATGATCACGATGTTAATACGGTCGAAACAATACCCATATTGCATAATAAAATCATAGACCCAAAATTGGGTGAAAAATGAGTCCATGGGCCCCTCATGGGAATTAAAATATTACCACCATCAACAAGTCCGTATAAGATCAAGGATCTTGTCCCGATAAATTGGGCTCATTCCAAGCCCAAATGATCCCAAAATAGGCTTCATAATCGTGAGGGTCAAAACCACTATAAAAAAAGATAGAAATGGGTGTCAGAACAAGAAATTACCATAATAACAAGTCTACAATGCTTCCTCAATGGATCTAGCTTTAAGAGCCAGCAATTACCAACAAATCGACCAAAAATTTAGCTCAGACGCAGCTAAATTGATGAGAAATCACCTTTTGAAATATGAACTTCTAAGATAAAATTTTGGGCTGATATCATTTATTTAGATGAAACTTTTCATCACTATCATGACACTTGGGGTAGAAACCATGACCTTATAAAAGTTGTTCCACCTAGTAAGCATGCTTATGGTGACCATAGAAAGGACACACGACTTCGGTGAGTAGGTACATTGTCCTTTATGGTCGTGGAGGTCTTCATAGTGACCTCGATGTAGCCTTTCACCTACACCAGATGTTGTTGTGTTAGATATGTCACAAACGTTAACACATATGTAATAGGGTGCTCAAGATTCATTTGGGGATCATACATGCAATGACTAGGATACCCTCACACAATTCAATATTCAGGTTTCAGTGGAGAGGTGTAAACATCCAATGGAGGTCATCACAACAAAAAGTTAGTCCCACACACAAATCTCCATTTTAGTAAAAATCCACAAGGTAACTTAAAATGAGTTCATAAACCTCAACAATTGACCTAAATGTACTTCTACACAAAACTCATTTTTTGGGAGCGAATGAAACAATCAAAATTATATTTTGAGGTCGTTTACAATATCCACTACTAAAAGAACTTCTTTCATTAAAATTGAAGGGTGAAGGTTTGAATAGGTAGAGAGATTGAACTCGCATCTCGTGCTCGGTATCTCGTATAGCTTCCTTAATTCTACGATGTCTCCACTAAACCTTAATAACAAGAATGTTCCTCAAACACAATCGCCTTACATTTCTAGCCAAATTTACATTTCGCTCCTCCACATAGGTCAAATGATCATCAAACTAACTGAGTCATACCGGAGCACATGAAGCTCATAAGGAATATAACATGGAATCATAGACATATGACAAAATTGAATGAATACGTGAAAATACATGAGGTAAGGCCAAATAATAAGCAACATCACCAATAATTTGGAGAATCTCTAATGGCCCTATATACCTGGGATAAACTTACCCCGCCTCCTAAATCTCAACACGCCTTTCATGAATGATAGTTGGATACTGTAGAAAACATTTTCACTCGTTATGAGTACACAAACAATGAAAAAATTCTGTATGAAAATGATTGTGTTGGTGACTTGAAAATTTTAGATCGGGTCGGTCACAGATTAACTTTGAGCAAGGTAAGGTCTAGGAAAGTCAGAGAAAGGATTAAGGATAATGTCTAATCATGGATTGGTTACTCTTTCAGCTAAGAAATAAAGTATCCAATGTGACTTTTCAAAAAACAATTTGGGTCAGAAGAACATTTGTTATCGAACATGACGTGGAAGGGTTTTTTAGGAAATCAAGGGTCGAGTGTGTGTTGTGAAATGGAGGATTTGGTGAAGAACTTAGAGCTTCTATCTTCATGAAAGCTACTATACGGGAGAAATCCTATTATGGTGTTGCCTCTGTAGTGGGTTGGTACCTGCTATAACAACTCTATCGCGATCTCATGCAGAAATTTCCTCTGCAATTTTGTTCTTGGGAAAAAGGGTGATTTCAGGCTATTTTCCTCAATTTTTGACCATTCTCTTTGGTAAAGGTAATTTAATAGTCCCCCTAACTAAGAATTTGATTCTATATCTTAGAATCTATAATGGTACTTTTAGGGTTTTTTTATTTGAATTAATGTTGAGAAAAGCCTTGGATTAGTAGAATGATCATGGGAATAGGTTGGGGTTAGAATTTTAGTTCACATTTAGGTATTTTAGTCCATAGTTCAATTATTGTTGTGTTCTGTAATAGGCTTAGACAAAGAACAATCCTAGACATTACAAAATGAAAAAGTTCAAGTTTGTTAGAGCATTCAAGCTTGTTCCGAGGTAGGTAATGCTTGTTTATTTTCTAAGTTATGTAATGTATGCATGTTCACTTTTTTGTAGTAATTTTTGTGCAATGCATGCGGGAAAAACATAAGGGATGGGTGTGAAAAGACATCATGTTGATAAATCTCATGCAATGAACGTGCTCATTTTATTTATGGCTTCAAGTGTTGTTTTTCATTGTGATTGTGTATTTTGTTTGTGATTACTGGTTGCCTTAGATACCACACTGGTACATGTTTACTAATGGTTACCTCGGGTACCATGTTGGTAAAAATTTATTGAGTCTTGAAACATGTTAGACAAAAATTACTAAATGTTCTGTATTAACTTATTATTCGTACTGCTTTGTTGGAACGCATTAGACAACCTAATGTTAGTAACTAAACTCTAAGAGAGGTAGAATATCACATTAAACTGATGAAAGAGAACTCACAAGTCTTGTGGCTTATCTTCGAAGCTTTCAGTGTCTAAATTATGGTGCACTCGTTTGATTGAGAAAAAATAGAGAATTGATACAGTAAAAGATAGATGCAGAGCTTTGGGGACTTGATTGTGGATTACGATATATGTACAAATCTCATAACGAAAAATTTAAATAGTAAGTAATACTTAGTAGAAATTGAAGATGCTAACGAGTCAGAGGATGCCAAAGAGATCAGCTACTACCTGTTATTTGTCATTAGAAACCTTCAAGAAGATTCCCATTTCTTAGGATGCCAAGTATATAACAAATAGACCAACAATACTGAAGGTACTTCCATCATCATATTATGCCATATATCATGGCACTCCATGAACCAACAACCACAGGCACCATCTCCATCTCTTTTTGCTCCAACTACTGTAATTGTGGATGAAGAAGGTGGTAGTTCCGCCATAATAAATTCTAAATATTTGATTTCTCAATTAATCTTCAAAAGCCCTAATTATTAGATGATAACTAATAGAGTTACATACCTGTTAAAGGTAGAAAATTGAATCGGACACTTTTTCCTTAGAGAAAAAAATTAGCAGGCATATAAAAATTAGCGTCTTGATATTATAAAATTTAAGGATTGCAGGGGTTAATTGTCAGGACCTGATTTCTCTAGCCATGATTGCGCCTTCCAACCAGCCAGTAGGCAAGCCAAACCTTATCCCAGAACTTGAGAGTAATGGCACTGACGGGGAACTATCCTCAACTATGCGAAGCATAAATAAACGAAACATATAAGAGGAAGGCATAAGCGAACCCAAAACTATATACAAAAAAGATACCTCCCAGAACCTGGAAGTCACATGTACAAAACTACTGAAAGAGTACAAGTCCCAAAAGTGGACCATAGAAAAAAGAATGCCTCAAAAAGCAAACGACAAGTCAATGTGTAAATACAGAATGGAGACAGAAAGCCCCAGAATGCTATGTGCTCACCCTCGTTACCAGAATAGACTATTGGAGGCTTGACCTCAATGCTTATAGCTGGTGCTCAGACCTGCATCACAAAAAAATGTAGAGTGTAGCATGAATACCAAAGCAACATGTACCCATTAGGCATCATTGGCCTACTGAGCAAGAAAGGTAAGATTAGACGGGAAAGATAGAATCAAATGCGAGCAGAGGTCAACATCAATAAGAGCAAAACAATCAAAGAGCTAGTCTAACGATATTTAACCCAAACCCAGCTAGGCACCCATAAGATGCACTAGGTACAGCTAAGCACAAACAAAAAAGAACTCGAACGAACTCCTATAAGCCCAACAGGTACACAAAGAAGACAAAACTGCGGTACCAAAAGGAAACCCAACTTCGAACCGACACAACCAATAACTCCAACCCAGTCAACAATTTTAGCGTCGACATCGGGCCACCTAGCCCACCAGCAACTCTGGGGTATTTCCATGCCAGGCGAGTGTCACACGGGGGTATATTAATCCCCTCTAAAGGCTCTAATTCAACTACCCAATAGGCTAACACTCTTGGGCCATGCACAGGCTATCCAAGTGTGCTATCTTACATTCCCGGGGGCCTTTCCCTAGCAAGAAAGAGTGCGCGGTCCTGTCAACTCTGAATAGGACCTCAAGTAACTTATATTCAACTACACAACCAACTAATCACCTTAGTGGACCTACCCAATGCCAGCCAGGTGTGGTAGTTATCACTCCCAAGGGCCGTGCTTGAATGCCAGCCAAAGTGTGCATGTAAAATCAACTTTGTAGTGGATCTAAAATTTCAAGCTCTCGTGGATCGACATCCACTACCAACCACATCAAAACAGGTGAAACAACTCAAAGCCATCATGGATCAACGTTAACTACCAACTACCTCACACCATAATCGACAGCAAAACACCAAAACTAGGAAAATACTATGCCTCCGATAACGCATCGACATCACATAACTGGGGAGAGCATCCAGAAGGATCACAAGCAATAAAAATCCCAAAGCTAGGCTTAACTATCATACCAAAGTCTGCAATGCTAGTCTACAAGCACCTAGTCTATCAAAATCGACATCGAATACGTACCAAATTCAAGTAGTTGCATGGGTCTAAGTTAAAACTAGTTTATCCTAGACTTAGGCCATAAATAAATTCAACAGCCAACTAGTAACACATGCAACAACAAATAAACTGCCTAACAGGTAATTCACGGGGTATTTTAATAAAGGATGGAGCAGGTGCGCTTCCAGCAAAAACGTCAAGAAAGAACCTACGAAGGTAGGCAAAGGCAAGGGTAAAGCGCCCGTAACTGAGAAACCAAAGCACAACTCCGGCAGTGATTGAGAGTCCTTCGATTCAAAGGCCTCATTCTCTAAGCCTGAGGATGACCAATTATTACAGACCCGACGGGCAAAGATTCTTGCAAAGGTTCATCAAGATTCGTCTATGATTTCAGAGTCTTACCCTCCTAGTGTAGATACAGTGCCAGCTCCGGCATAAACGGTGGTTCCAACACCACCAGTTCAGGTTCATCCTCCTGGGTTACTCAACGAGTTAAAGGCCGAGGGATTGAGGACCATCCTAGAGGAGAAGATATAATCTACGGATGGTGTAGTGGACAGGTACCCTATTGTGTGGGACACATTCCGGTTCCAATGTTTTGATATATTGACCAAGACACGTAGCTCATACATTCATACCTGGGTCAGAGAGTTCTACACTGCATATGGTGTCCTAGTACCCCAGGGGAAGAAGAAGGTCAGTGCCTTTAGACAAGTGGAGTCCGTGTAGTAACGGGGAGGACAATGAGATGCAACAACGACTATATCAATGATGCACTTGATAGGTCTATAAGTTTTGAACATGACTACCAGGGCATGACCACGAAACAAAAACTGGATGACCCTAAGGGTTGGCTAGATCCCCTCATTACTGATACCACCCCGAGGTAGATTGAGGCCGGAGCCTCCTTTGAGAAGAAGGATTTGAATATAGTAGCTCGATATTTGTTCGGGTTCAACAATAGCTCTATCATGCCATCACAGAATGAATCCATCCTCCGCCACCCAAAGGTGGCCTGCCTTGGATCGATCGTAGCAGAAAGATGTTGAACTTGGGGCTGACTATAGAGCATGAGATGGCTATGAGGGTCAAACAGCGCCAGAGGTCCCTTCTATTTTCGGTACTTATCACAAAGTTATGTCGGCGGGCAGGTGTTCCCTTGACGAGAAGAGGGATGTTCAGGTCACACCCACATCTTCCACCTACATTCGACGCATAGAGACCGAGTACACACAAGATGAGGCAGAGAAGAGCAGCTCCGGTGGATACATCCCTACAGGTTGATGTTTATTCTATACCTGCAGAGGCTTCTTTGTCTACTCCAGTCTCTAGGCCTTTAGGTACATCTACTTCCACTCCTTCCGAGGCCCCAAGTTCTTCTACTGCGTCCCAGCCTCCTAGACCTACTTCAGGTACAACTACCTCAAGGACTCCGACCACTCATGCCATGCTTTTCAAGATGGGGTACCTATCCAATTCTGCAGATGTACGGGATTCACGAATAGAGGCCAAGGTGCCTTGGATTATTAAGCGAACATTTCAGATGCTTTGACACCCCTCCAGACGTCCATTGATGCTCTCACCATGAGAGTAGAGATTTTTGAGGGACATGGAGTTACTACTGAGGTTACAACTTTGAAAGCGAAGGTCTCTGAGTTGAGAAAGGATGTGGACCATCTGAAGTCCACATACTTTACTTCACTGTTTGAGTCAGGAGAGGCTCCCGATGTTCCAGATGCAGATGTCCTGGCCAGTTCTAATATGCCTCTTGCTACCACTGGAGATGAGACTATGGAGGATATGGCTGCTGCTGAGTAAGAGGCAGAGACAGATGAGGAGCAATTTGATGTTCAGGAGGCGACCATTCATGAGGACTTGCCTGATTTAGAAGAGGAGATAATACAATCAGTCATTCAAACATCATTGACAGACACCTCCAGAGCAGGCTCTAGCAAAGCCACAACTGTTGAGACTCTGGGCACTAATGCCCAACACAAGAGTGTGACCCCGGGCATTGATCCCCTGACAAATGGAGTGACTATGATGCAAACTTTACCCCAGGCATAGCCTGGCAGAATGATACCTTTACCGCTCTCTTTGTTGTTTTTATTTATTTGTGGTGTTTTAGTTGTATTTGAGGACAACTATTTTTCTTTTGTGGGTGGAGCGAGGTATTTTTATACCTACCTCTTGTTATTATATTTTATTTGTATATATTGGGTTTTGTGATATATATTTTTGTTTTAATTGTGTTAGGATCTTAATCTTGTGAATGTTTGAGCTTATTGCTCCTTGTTTTGAATGTAAATGGTTTTGACCTATGTTGAAAATTTGTGCCACCTCTATTGTGTTTGATTGTGGTTGTTCTTGTGAAAATTTGACTATCAGTTATGATCAATACCGATGATTGAATAGTGCTCTTAATTGAACGAAATGAATGTGCGGCTACGATGACGTGAAATGAAGTTGCATACACAATGTGTGGATTTTTTTCATCTCGTTGTGACTAGTCGGTTATCAAATGAGTCTCTTGTGATGAACATTGCACACTAGCTAGAAAGTATGGAGTTTTGTTTGATATTGGTGCCAATGCCTTGTGTGATGAGCTTACCTTGAACAATGTGTGTGATGACACCTAGAAACTTGGTATGGTTGACTAAGTGATGCATGCACTTGAAATAATCTTAGGCAACAATTTTGAAGAGTGACACAATTTTACAATATACCTCTTTTGTGGCAAACCTTGTCAGATGTGTGAACCTTGCTTGAATCCTCTTGAGCCTTATCCCTTTATTGGAAGAAACATGAAAAATTGTGACCCCTCTTTATCCATTCACCCATAACTCTCATGAAGTGTGGTTTCTTTGAATAGCCAACTTAGGCCAAAAACCTAAGTTGGGGGTGTGGTCAAAAGTGAAGGTAAATCAATAAGTGTGAATGATTCCCCTTTTAGAAATGGTTTTAAAAAAGATGGAACCCCTCCATGTAAATAATCAAGAAAAGAAGAAAGAAAAAGAAAAGAATGAAAAAGTTGTGAAATAAAGTAGTGGAAGTTACAAAAGAAATGGGGTATCCGGTAGTACATCTGAAGTTGAATAATGGGGTGAATTATAAGCATGATCAAAATGTTGAAGAAAAGGAAGAAAGTGATGTTCAGACCACATTTCATGAGGGTGGAAGCCTCTGAGCCTAAATGAACATACCTTTACACTTAGCCCCGTTACATGTGATCATGAGTAAGCTGAAACGAATGTTGATTGAAAAATAAGGGCAAACCTATGGGTGAAGTCATGCATGTGTTCATCTTTGTGAGTGTGAGAGTCGTATATTATTTCGAAACTAGAAAGTGTTGAAGGACTTTGTGTGAATACGGAATCATTTTTGTTGTGAGGGAATTTGACTACCTTTGTTGAGCTTGAAATTGCATTTGAAGCAAGTATAGTGAACTTGAGCATCTTTGATAATGGTGAGTCACAATTTAAATCTGAGTGCACAATTGATCATTGCAGGAGTAAACTGAGTCTTGTTGTGTCCATTCATGTTGAGTTTTATGAAGCACTATTTGAGACATCTTTATTGATCTGTTGATCTTGAGTTTTACTTGAGGACAGGCAAAAGTTTAAGTTAGGGGGTGTTGGCGAGTCCGAGATTTGGACTCATTTGGGGCTTTGATTAAATAGATTTAGTATCCTAAAATGCTTAATTTGTTCCATGAACTGATGTTAAACCCTTGATTTTTAGGTATATGGATTGAAGAACAAAGCAATAACACTAAGTGGAAAAATAGAACAAAACAAATTGTAGATATGAAGAAAGTCAAGCCTGGAGATCGCCAAGAGCACTTGGCGAATCACTGAGTGGCTAGTTTGACCGCCTAAAGTTCAGTGTGTAAGACCTGAGGGAAGAAAACCAAGTAGGCGACAAAAAGGAGCAGTCGGCGAATCGCTGAGTAGTTCCATGATGCAAAGAGAGATTGCCCTTAGTTATAGAACTTGAAGATGCATAGTGCCAAGGCGAAAAGACGATGGAAGAGGTCAAAGGGTGGCTCGCCGACTAGTTCGGCGAGCCCTACTTAATTCTCCAAACGGACCTTTATCACTTGTTTGTGGTGACTATAAATTAGATTTTGAACATTTTATTTAGGAGCTTGGACAGAGTAGAAACTTCTAATTTAGTTGAGAACACTTTTCCTTATAGTTTTTCATAGCTTTGATTAATTTCAGAGGTTCAATTTGGAGATTTTAGAAGTGGGTTTTCAATATTCTTCAAATTGAAGCATTGTAAACATTAAATCTCTCTTACCCAGTTGATGGCTAATCGATTCGGTGATCATTTTTACTTTTTTATGATGCTTGACTATAACCCCAATTCTTGGGGTGTGATCATGTGTATATGGGTTGAATTAGTTTATGGGTATTGTTAATTACTAGTTTAAATTCTATTTTGAAGTGAGTTTAATCAGTAATTGTGGTTTCATTTATGAATTTTAGTTGCAAATTCAATTCTAATTTGGTGTTCTTCGCTTGTTCGAGAGAGAGGTTTTGGAACTAAGATTATTGATTGATGATTTGTAGGTATTGGGTTGAGCTAGGTTAAGCTCGATAGAGTAAATCCTAAACCCATTCCTACCCATCTAGCTCGAAAGAGTGCATAAATTAAGGTGTGGGTTATTCTTCATTGTCATGCTTGTTGATGTTTGATATACCATGAGTTTACGATATTTTTGATACATTTCACTTAAGAGTTGTGTGTGTTTAGGGCCATTTTGTATTAGAATTAATGTTTGTTTTATGCTTTATGTTTGCAGAAATAGGCTTCGACGCGGTTGAGTGAGATTACAACTGAAATTATGCAGAAGGAGCCACCCACGGACGTGATCCACGGACCGTAGGTCCTTTGATGATTCGTTAATGGGTAGGAATAGATAGAGCATTGATGTTTATCATGACCAACAACACTAACCTACGGTAGAGTGTTTACGATCGTTGATAGTATAGTAACCCAACTAAAGGTTGGGGTCCTGTCCCAATGGAGTGGTTTTAAGAATTGATAGAAAAATAAAATTAAACTCTAACTAGTTGTAGATAAAGGCATTAACGATTAAAAACATAGTAAATTAAAAGGGGCAACACAAAAGTGTCAAATATCTATTTGGGGTTTTTGTTACAATTACTAAAAATAGCAAAAATTAACAAGAAAATCAAGTATGGGAAAGGTTCTTGGGGTGTAACCGCAATACAAGTTGAGATAAATCGTTAGGTACATGCTTTCAATACAAAATTTGCAAGATAATAATTACTAGGCTAAGCTTTAGATGGAAATAAGTTCCCTCTCGGGAAACTTACCCCGTTTCTATTGGGTTCCTCTCGGATAACCATTTGCTGCATGAAGACCAGCCTACACCTTACCCCACTCACTCTCTTGAGCTGAGGGTTAGGATATGGGACTAGGGCTCACCCTCTCGGGCTAAACCTCATTTCGACCCATTTCTTAGGCCATCAGTCTAGTGGTCTAGGTTTCGCGACCTCCCTCTTGGACTAGCCGAAAACACATGGGTGGTTTTGTATTTGCAACTAAAAACCCATTAAATTAAACCACAACCACTAGGTGAAATCACCATTAAAATACATCTATCCTATCAGCAACCAAGACCCAACAACAATATCAACACCTATTGGCTAAATCACACCCCAAGAATGGGGTTTTTAACCACACATCAAGAAATAAAAAAATACACCTAAAACGATACTAAAATCAAATGGGTAGAAAAAATTAAACCTTGATTTAAGCAAAGGAAGAAGAATGTAGAAGACCCACTTCCAATTTGAGGAAGATGAAATCCTTTTCTCTTCAAGTCTCCCACAAAACCCTCTCCAAACTTGAGAGAAAAATATCTAAAAACATTCTATTCTATTCTAAAAATTAATAATAATGGTTCAGAACTTATAAAATTAATAACAATTTTAGTAGTTATAGCTATCAGAAATTAGTGCAAGCGGATAGTTTGGCAAAATTAGTCGAGTCCACTGAATGACTCGGCGACTCACCCTTATTCTGTCTCATCGCCGTTGAGTGCTTGCCTACATCATCTTCACGTTCTGGACCATTGGGCGGTATAGTACTGATTCGTGGAACAATTCGGTGAAGCGTCGACTGCTCCTTTCTTCGCCTTTTTTATCCTCTTCCTTCAAGGCTTCGCATACTGGAATAAAGGGCGGAGTCTGTTCTTTTGTCGAATCGCCAAAGGTTCTTGGCGATGCTCATGCTTCAACTTCTTTGTTCTTTGCAGCCTTTTTGTTCCTCTTTGTGCCTAAGTGTCCATGCTTCCACTAAAACTTCAAATACTTGAAACTTAAGAATTTTCATCAGATATTGAGACAAAATAAGCATTTGAGCACACTATTGCTATCAAAATAAGGCCCTAAATGAGTCCAATTTGTGGACACATCAACACCCCCAACTTAAAGTTTTGCTTGCCCTCAAACAAACTTGAGTTCAGCCGTTCAAAAAGGGTGCCTCAAACAGTGCTACACAAGACTCAATCATGAGTGTACATAACAAGACTCAATTTACTTATGCGAGGATTAATTGTGTACTCAAAGATTCAAGTTGTGACACACCATTACCAAAGATTCTTATACTCGCAATACTTGCTACTTGTGCAAGTTCAAGCTCAACAAAAAGTATCTAAATGCCCTCACATGAAAAAATGATTCCATATTCACACACAAAGGTTAATCAATTCAAGATCAGTAATCCGATGCAACGCTCACCCTCAAAAAGAGGAACACAATGTATGTTTTCACCCATAGTTTTGCCCTTATTTTTCAATCGACTTTCGATTCGGCTTACTCAAGATCAAAAAGGTCTTTCTAAGGATTGTAATGGGGATGAGTGCAAAGGTATGTTATTTAGGCTCAACGACTTTTTCCTCGTGAGTTGTGGCATTGTCAAGGCATTCCCTTCTTTTCCTTTATCAATTCTTTTTCTTGTGCTTCTAAGTCACCTTTTTTTATTCTCCTCCATGGATTTCTTGAAACCTGATTCCCTTCGTACATTAATCCACATTTCCTTTTTTTTTTTTCCTTTTTTTCTTTTTTCTCTTTTTTTTTTGAAGGGGTTCTATTTTTATGCAATACCATGGGTTAAGGGAGACTTTTCTTTCACTTCTTGGCTTCTCCTTTTCCCTTTCACCACACCCCCAACTTAGGCTTTTGGCCTAAGTTGGCTATTCACTAAACCACAAATTAAGAGGATTATAGGTAGTGGGTCAAGTAAGGTTTAGGGTTCATGAAGGTTCTTCCAAAGAAAGGTACGGCTCAAAGGTTGTTCAAAAGAGTTTCTCACACTCACGGGTAGGCCACAAAAGAGGTATATGTCAAATTTGGCTCACACTCTTTAAAATTGCCTAAGATAATATCAAGAGGACAACTTTGTAAATCAATCAGACTAACAGGGAAAATTCTAGGTTTATTCATGCATGATTCAAAGCAAATTAATCGCACAAGGCATCGACACTTAGGTCAACCAAGACTACACACTTTCGCTAGTGTGCAACGGTCATTACAAAAGAATCCATTCGATAAATGGCTAATCACAATGAGATGCAACGAGTTCACATATTGTCTATACAACTTCACTTGGCTTTATCGTAGCCGTACATTCATGTTCGTTCAATTGAGAGCACTATTCAAGTCATCGGTATTGATCGAAATCAAGACTTAATTATTTGTGAAAAAACAACTACAATTAACTTACAAAGGGTGGCAAAAATATGCAAAGATTCAAAAAATTTTGGAAGGGTCAAAATCATTTGCAATTAAAAGAACAATACAGAGCCATGAGCTCAAACATCCACGAAAAGCATTGTAAACACAATTTTAAATAGAACAGCCCAAATATATACAAAACACGAATTACAAATACCACATAAAAGGTGAGCCTCACCCCACCACAAATAAAAGTGTTTGTCCTCAAATGCAAATAATACAGAATCCAAAAGGCAAAGTAAAGAAAGATAAGATATAGAAAGAGGTAAAGAGGGATCCTGGCTATGCGGTTGTTCTATCTGTCATGGCATCAGTGTCCGAAGTGACCACCAGAAGGGCCAACGCCACTGGATCCTGCAGCAGGAAACTTTGCTAAGGAAGCTTGCACAATAACATTTATCATGATTTCTTCAGTCTCGGCTATGTCATCCATTGTATCTTTCTCAAATATCTCTTCGTCAGGTTTTGCCTTCGATTTAGGATCAGCTATATGCTCCATTCCATCTCCAAGTCTTGCAGCATTCTGAGGCTTTTAGGCACATCTGGAACTTCCACTGTTCCAAAGATCATGGATATATCAGTGGACTTTTGGTAGTTCACATCTTTCTTCAGCTCTGCTATGGTGGCCTTTATGGCTGTTACTTCCTCTATGGCTTCTTGATCGTGCTCACACACTAACATCCTAGCCTCTAGAGCATCAATAGTAGTGCTCAGTGGTCTCACACCATTATCGAGGTCAACTTGAATAATGCCTAGAATGGAGCTCTCTATGTTGGTGATTCAACAATTAGCAGTTTGGGCAAGCTGTCCCATTTGGATCAAGGATGCTTGAGTGATCGGTTCACAAAGGGCAACAGTTAAAGGTCTAGGTGGTAATGAAGCAGAAGAGGAATGTGTAGAGTCAAAAGGAGTTGTAATGACATAAGATATACCTGAAGGCCTAGGGGCCGGAGTAGGCAAAGATGCTTCTGTAGGTATAGATCTAATGGTCATAACTTCCTTCTGTTTCGGTTCTACCTGGTCCTTATGATATTTGGGTTCGATCTTTTGGATACTGGTGGAGGCGGTGGTAGCCAATTCCACATCCTTCGTTGCATCTACAGAGCTCTTTTGCATAATTCAGTGATTAATAGCGGGTAAGGGGGAAATGTTTGGCCCTGCTTTGCACGCATATGGATTTCAGACGAAATGATCTTCCCAAGATTTATCCAAGTTTTTTCCATGATGCATCCAAGACAAGCTTCCTTAGCATGACGAAGAATTGATTCATTCGTTGATGGCATAATTGTGTTGCTGATGAATCTGAACTAGTACCGTGCAACTATGTTCAGATTTTTCTTCTCAATTGGAAATATTTTTGCTAACCATGGTGGAGCATTATCATCTGAGACTATTGGGGCTAACCAATTTTTCATTGCATCCAGCTTTTGTGTCCTGATCAAGTGTTGTCAATGGTCATTAATCTTATCGGACATTCCCAAAGCTATGTTGATAGTTTCACTGTTACGGGATACGTTTCTCCATATGATAACCACGTGGTCAACTGCTTTAAAAGATGAGACTAGCCTTTTCTGTTGAGGTACTAATGTACTGTATGCATCGTAGAACTCTCTAACCCAGCTTGGTATGTAAGAGTTGCGATGTCTTGTGAAGATTTGGAACTTGTGATATTTCAGGCACTCCATAACTTCTGGATATCTATCAATAACCCCATCTATGAAAAGTTGTTTCTCCTCAATGATCATCCTTAGACCATCCGCTTTTGATCTATTCATTGATCCATGTTTGGGGCCTTGTTCTGGATGTGCCATCACTAATGCTTGCCCTGGAGCTGGAGGAGTTGGAATAGTGGATTGACTATCTCTGATCCGGTATGGATCATGTATCCTTTTGAATCGTAACTCAACCCTCATTGCCTCTGTCTGGTAATCTTCCTCAGACTCTGTACTCTCACTGTTATATGTGGGTGGCTCGGTAGTATAGAAGCATATGTTGTTGGAGCTTGCGTCAGATAATTCAAGGGCTTTGCCCTTTCCCTTGCTTCTTAAAGTTGTGGTAGTCTTGCCCCTGGGTGGAGGTGTATTTTCTCTGATTACAATTCCTCTCTCCCTCCCTCAAGTTGGTTTTTTGGCCGTATCTGTGAAACGTTATAGAGAGAATAGTGAGTAATTACATTGTAGCATAAGAGTTCAGACAGACTCGTTGATCTAATCAGGGAATCGCCAAACCTCTTTGGCGATCACAAGTATGTCCACCGAAAGTTACAGAACCCACAACACTTAAGATAAGAGTTTAAAGGCAATTTATGTCTAAAGGGCAAACCGCTGAGTGATTCGGTGAGCTCAACCTAGCTTGCCGACTGACTCATTATGCCTAAGATTCAACTCACTTTTAAAAATCGATCGCACAAACCTCATAAGCAAATTGAGCCAAGCATTAATGAAATTTAGCCCAGAACCATAGAACCCATTCATGGTCAACACCCATTATGCATATTTTTCCACATTTAGATTCACAATAAGTAGAGTGAAAAAGGAAGTCAAACAGTAAAACCAAATAAGCCCCAACTTACAAAATAGAAGCAGGTACTCAAAAATGTCTACTCATATCAGAGAGATCTAACCACATTAGTGGACTCCTAGGTTGCAGATGAGGTCTATCTTTTCGAGAAGAAATAAAGGATTTTTAGAAACTAACCTTTTTGCTCAGTAAACAAAGTTGTAATGCTAGGAAGCAACGAAAATCCAATTTCCAAGCACTAATCCGCTACTAAAATACTAATTTAAAGTGAGAAAATGTAAATTACTACCTTGGTGTGAAGTTATGGAGTTTGAAAGTGAGAAATAATGAAGAAGTGTGACTATTGGTCATATACGTTGTTCAATTTGTGTCAATTCGGCCACGTTAGTCGCACTCGCCAACCTACTCAGAGATTCACCGAGTGATCATTTATCCAGCCCTTTCTTCAGAAATCTTCAGTGTTCAGTGGGTGAATTCGGCGGTCTGCATCGAGATCACCAAACCTGTTAGAGATGCTCCGAGTTGCTTTTCGAGTCCGCCGAGTTTTATAGGCTCTGTACGACTCTAGTATTGAGCCAAATGGTGGATCCAGTCAGTCTCACAGACCTGTTTGGCGACTTGCGGAATGGACTTTCTACTCGCCAACTTGAAATTTTCAACACTTACCTCGTTTTAACTTGCAACACAACATACCATTATTCATGAAAGTAAAATCCTAAACATTTAAGACCTTGAGTTGCCTCCCAAGAAGCGCCTTATTTACCGTCATGGCAAGACGTAACTCTTTGCTTATGTTTCATTGTTGGGGTTTGCCAAGTCTTCATTAGGCCACCCCATGTTTCTCTGCTGATGGGGTTGAGGCAATGCATTACTCATCAGTTCCTCGAGCAGTTGGACAACTTTGGAATGAGACCAAATCATCCGCTTCATTCCTTCAATGTCTTCCTTCATTCCTTTCAGCTCTCTATCTTGCTCAGTCACTTTGTGGAGAATGATTGAGAGCATTCCCTTGAGGAGTTTAGCCTCATTGTCCTTGAGACTTCTTCGCTCATGAGGAGGGATGTATTTATCCTTCCTCTTACACTGGATTTCGATCTTCACCATCTTTTTAGCCAACTCATCCATCTGAGTCATTAGGGCAGCCAACATGAATTCCTTTTCTACTTCTTGGTTGGTTTCAGCCTTTTGATTAAGCAGTTGGGTTGCTATCACATATGGCTTTTTTGCAATGCTTCCCGAAATGAGTTGGTCGACCAACCTCTTGTTTCCAGGACCAAGACTTCTGTAGAAACAGTCAAGGAGAACTATGTCGGGAATGTCATGATTTGGACATTGATTGATCAGTTCATTAAACTTTACTTTCCCATGACTTGTGGATCCGTTCACCCTCCAATTGCTTGAAAATGAGGATGCGCTCCTGAAATATCATTACCTCTAATGGAAGAAACTCCATTAGCTCATGAGTGCTGCTCGCCATACTCACTTCCTCTGCTTCAATATAGAAAAGGTAACAAAACTACAAGTTATGTTAGTAAACTACGACTAAGAGGAACAAAAATTCTACTAATCTAAGAATTTTAAAATAATACCACTCCCCGACAGTGGCTCCATTTTGATGCTTATCATGACAAACGACACTAACCTACGATATGAGTGTCTACGATCGTTGATAGTATAGTAACCCAACTAAAGGTTGGGGTCGTGTCCCAAGGGAGTGGTTTTGAGAACTGATAGAAAAATAAAATTAAGCTCTAACTAGTCGTAGCTAAAGACATTAACAATTAAAAACATAGTAAATTAAAGGGGGCAACACAAAAGTGTGAAATATCAATTTGGACGTTTTGTCACAATTAGTAAAAATAGCAAAAATTAACAAGAAAATCATGTATGGAGAAATGTTCTTGGGGTGTTACCGCAATACAAGTTGAGATAAATCGTGGGGTACACGCTTTCAATAGAAAATTTGCAAGATAATAGTGACTAGGATAGGCTTTAAATGGAAATAAGTTCCCTCTCGGGCAACTTACCCCATTTCAAATGGGTTCTGCTCGGACACCAATTTGCCTCATGAAGACTAGTTTACGCCTGACCCCACTTACTCTCTTGAGCTGAGTGTTAGGATATGGGACTAGCGCTCACCCTATCGGGCTGAACCTCATGTCGACCCACTCCTTAAGCCATCAGTCTAGTGGTTTTGGTTTCGCGACCTCCCTCTCAGGCAAGACGAAAACACATGGGTGGTTTTGTGTTTTTAACTACAGACCCATCAAATTAAACCACAACAAATAGGTGAAATCACCATTAAAATACATCTATTCTATCAGCAAGCAAGAAACAGCAACAATATCAACACATATTTGCTAAATCACACCCCAAGAATGGGGTTTTTAGCCACACATCAAGAAATAACAAATTACACCTAAAAATGTACTATTTTATTCTAAAAATTAATAATAATGGTTTGGAACTTATAAAATTAATAACAAGTTTAGTATTTATAGCTATTAGAAATTGGTGCAGGTGAATAGTTCGGTGAAGTTAGTCCGGTCCGCCGAATGACTCGGTGACTCGCCCTTCTTCTGTCTCATCGCCGTTGAGTGCTTGCCTAAAACATCTTCACGTTTTAGACCATTGGCCGATATAGTACTGCTTCGCGAAACTGTTCGACGAAGAGCCGGCTGCTCCTTTAATTGCCTTTTTCATCCTCTTCCTTAGGGCGTCGCATACTGTAACAAAGGGTGGAGTTTGTCATTTCGGCGAATCGCAAAAGGTTCTTGGCAATGCTCATGCTTCAGCCTCTTTGTTCTTTGCAGCCTTTTTGTTCCTCTTTGCGCCTAAGTGTCCATGCTTCCACTAAAACTTCAAATACCTCAAACTTAAGAGTTTTCATGAGATATTGAGAAAAAATAAGCATTCGAGGACACTATTTCTATCAAAATAAATCCCTAAATGAGTCCAATTTGTGGACTCATCAAGCATCAGGGAAGTCTGACAATGTGTGGAACTATGGAGCAAATGAGGGACCGTAGGTCGACCCACGATTCGTCCTACACATCCATTCAATGTGTTCAGAGAGTTGAAGTTCCAGTACTTGATGAAAAATCCTAAGTGTGGAGGCACAGAAGAGGACCCACGGACCGTAGGTCGACCTATGGTCCGTCCTGCACGTCTTTCGTTGATTATTTGAGATAGAAGGCTCCAGTCCCTGTTGAAAAGTTCTAAGTGTTGACCAATGGAAGGGGACCTACAGACCATAGGTCCACCCACGGTCCATAGGTCGAGACATCGATTGACGTCGTGTTCTAGAAGTTTGTTTACTTATTTTGTTTCCTTTTTGTATAGGACATGTTTTTCTATAAATAGGGTATGTAAAACTTGTTTTGGGGGTAAGACATTATTGTTTACTTTTAGTTCTTGGTATTTTTCAGAAATAACTTGCAACTTTAGCGATTTGATTTCTGGATTTCATTAACAAGATTTTGACTTTGAAATTCAACTGGAGAAATCAGGTTTCTTCTACTCTAATCATAAGTTCATGAATTCTCTTTATAAAAACATGAATTATGTTCTTTCAAGCATGAGTAGATAAATCCACAACTAGGGTTATGGAAACGATGAGCAATTAACAACGTATGAATAATAATTAGGTAATTCTTGAATAGTGTTTATGTAGGTATTGTAATTCTTTCTCTTAGAAGTATTTTTAACGAGTGCACGCGTGAGAGCTCACCTCGTTCCTACTTCCCTGGCAAAGGAGGCAGTTAATGAGAAAAGAATTAAAAATAGAGATTTAGTGGATGCTATCTAATAGTCTAATGTCAATTGGTGCGTGGGTGAAAACTGAGTCATACATTGATGTGATGTCTAATCTAAGGTAAAGGTAAGGATTAGTAAAGTATCACTAGGGATACCTATGTGGATGACCAATCACTTAGGGATACCTATCTTACAAACTTTGCATGTAAAACACTAGGAAATGATTACTATTATTAGGATTACTGCGTTAATAGCTTGTGGGGAACACATATACCCTAGTTTCTTTCTCAAATTGATAACTCAAAGTTGAATCCTACTCACTTGTTTCTTAAACAACAATCGGCTATTTTCTTACAAAAGTCCCCCCCTTTAATTACTTGTTTTGGAAATAGTTTGACTAAAAGGATATAATTGTGAGTTAAGTTTAAGTCTGAACCATATTCCTCTTGGGATCGACCCCAACCTACAAATTGGGTTCTTTATTTGACGACAATAGCTTATACTTCTTTAATAGAGGTGTAATTTGACTGTATCAAATTTTGGCACCACTGCCGGGGAATAAGGAATTTAGATTAAGTTTAACTACATTATTGAACTTTAGTTAGTTATTTCCTAATTTTACGTTCTCTTTTGTTTCTGTTCTCTACAAGTTTCTACTATAGTGTATGCTAAGTACACAGAGTCAAGTTGAACTATTGACCCCATACGACCCTGAACTAGGCAAGACTTTGAGAAAAATGGAAAATCAAGGGGGAAATAACAATCCAATCATAGAGGAGCATGAGGACGGAGCTACAATGAGGGAGAGCAGAATTCGCCTGAACCAAGGCTGCGAGATACCTATAGGGTCGACTTCAATACAGTTGAATTAGAAGGACCTATTGTTCAGCACATGGCATACGTTTGTGGTGAAGATCAGTCTAATGCAAATGCTCCCATCAAGAGGGTTGTTTTCTGGTCTAGCTTTGGAAGATCCACATGGTGACAGGGCTAAATTGAGAAGTGTCTGCAAGAGTTATGTGGGACGACCGAAGTTGAATACGAATGTCATAAGTTTGTGAGTATTCCATCTATCATTGACCATAGATGCTGCGGTATGGTTTTGTGAGCTTTCATATAACTCGATTAATACATGGGACCAATTGCACAAGGTGTTCATGGAAAAGTATTTCTCGTTATCCGCAAAGCTGAATCACAAGGATAAATTGAACAACTTTGTAGAAATACCTGGCGAGTTTGTGAGAAGTTCATGAGATAGATTCACTGCATTCATAAGAAGTGTTCTAAATCACTGCATAGATGATGAGTCACTGAAGGAGTACTTCTACAGAGCTTAGGATGACAAGGGTAAGGTTGTGTTTGATACTATCGTTGGATGTTCATATGGTGAGTTTGCTTTTGAAGAGATTGCTGAGAAACTAGAGAATATTTCCTGAAATAATAAGGCATGGAGCACTAGAAAGACAGACACTGGTAGAAGTACATTTGAAGTTCAAGCCAAACCTAGTCAATTCAATGATGATATTCGTGAAGAGATGGCTCAAATGAGGATAGAACTGGGTTTGGTACTAAAGCATGTGACATGGGGTGCAGAGAAGGTGAATGTGGTAAACTATTTGACTAGAACTCCACCACCACTAGTTGAGGAATGTTATTATGAGGAGGATGTGTATTTGATGAATGACTAGGTAGGGGTTTTCTGAGCCAACACCCAAGGTTCCAACTCAAATAATTGGTGCCAAGGTCAAGGAAACCAAGGCTGGAACTATGGAAACTACAATCGAGAAGGAAACAATGTATGAGATGGGCACTACAATCGTGAAAACAACTACAATCGGAACAACTATGAAAACACAAACAAGAGAGTTGGGCCTTATGTTCCACCTGTAAATCGAGAATTTGGCAATACAGAAGTTGGGGATAGTATGTCAGACATTGAGGATATGATGCAGAAGATGATGGAGAGGTTTGAAGCAACTGATGAGAATGTGAAAGAGATGTGAAACGACTTGTCTGGAATTAGTAAAAAAGTTAATTGCCATGCAGTGTCGATCAAGCAACTTGAGCAACAGTTTAATCAGTTGTCCACTACAGTGAACCCACATCAGCTGGGCACACTTCCTAGAAACACCATCCAGAATCCAAAGAATGATGGGCATTGTATGGTAGTCAAAACTCGAAGAGGTAAACAGACCATTGACCCCCATATGTTGTCTAAGGTTGAAATTGTGGTAGAAAGAGATGATGATGAGATAGAGGTTATTGGAGAGTTTAAGAATTCTATAGAGATGGAAGTGAAGGTGACCCAAAGAGTTGTTCCCATGCCTATATCTCCACGGCCATTCCCATAGAGATTAGTGAAGAAAATCGAAGAAGGAAAATACCACAGGTTCACCACTATGTTGAAACAGTTTTCCATCAATGTTTTGTTGATAAAGGCTGTGGAGCAAATACATGGTGATGCTTATTGTGACCAATGATACTATCCTACGGTATGTGTGTTTACGATCATCGATAATATAGTAACTCAACCAAGAGTTGAGGTCGTGTCCCAAGGGAGCGGTTTTGAGAATTGATAGAAAAATAGAATTTACATTCTAACTAGTCGTAGATAAACACATTTGCGATAAAAGACATTGTAAATAAAAGGGGGCGACACAAAAGTGTCAAATATCATAGGGGGGCTTGTAACAAGTGATAAAACAGTAAATAAACAAGAAAATCAAGTATGGGGAAAGGTTCTTAGGATGTGACCGCAATACAATCTGAGATAAATCGTTGGGTACAAGCTTTCAATAGGAAATTTGCAAGAACTAGTGACTAGGCAAAGATTTAAATGGAAATAAGTTCCCTCTCGGGCAACTTACCCCGTTTCAAATGGGTTCATCTTGGACACCAATTTGCCACATGAAGACCATCCTACACCTTACCCCACTCACTCTCTCGAGTTGAGTGTTACAATATGGGACTAGGGTTCACCCTCTCGGACTAAACCTCATGTAGACCCACTTCTTATGCCATCAGTCTAGTGGTTTTAGTTTCGCGACCTACCTCTCAGGCAAACAGAAAATACATGGATGGCTTTGTATTTGCAACTACAAAACATTTAGATTAAACCACAACCACTAGGTGAAATCATCATTAAAATACATATAACCTATCAGCAAGCAAGACCCAACAAGAATATCAACCCAAACTTGGTAAATCACACCCCAAGAAAGGGGTTTTTAGCCACACATCAAGAAATAAGAAATTATACCTAACATAATAATGAAATCAACTGGGTATAAGAAATTAAACCTTAATTTAAGCAACGGAAAATGAATAGAAAAGACCCACTTCCAACTTGGGGAAGAAGAACTCCTTTTTTCAAGTCTCCACAAAACCCTCTCCAAACTTGAGAGAAAAATATCAACTAAAGTATGTTCTAAAGTGAAAATAATAATAATAATTGTTCCACACTAAGTCTACAATTCTAACTAGTATTTATAGTTTTCAAAGATTGTGCTACGGAGGATTGTTCGGTGACATTAGTCGAGATCGCTAATGAACTCGGCGATCTGCCTTTTGGTCAACTTATCGCCTTCAGTGTCTTGCCTTTAGCATCCTCGCATTCTAGATCATTGGTTGGTATAGTATTGCTTCACGAAACTGATCGACGACTGCTCCTTTTCTCGTTTTTTGATCTACTTCTTTCAAGGCTTCGCGTAGTGGAACGAAGAGTGGTTCATATCGTTTCGGTGACTTGCCAAGTTGAACTCGGCAATCCGCAGATTCCATCTCTTGTTCTTTTCGGCCTTATTTTCTCCGTTTAGCGCCCAAGTGTCTATGCTTCCACTAAAACATCAAATACCTGAAACTTCAGTATTTTAATCAGGTATTGAGAAAAAACAAGCATTCAAGGACACTATTACTATTAAAATAAAGCCTTAAATGAGTCCAATTTGTGGACTCAACAACACCCCAACTTAAACTTTTTCTTGTCCTCAAGCAAACTCAAATTCAGCCGTTCAAAAAGGGTGCCTCAAATAGTGCTACACAAGACTAAATCATGAATGCACAGAACAAGACTCAATTTACATATTTAAGGATCACTTGTGTACTCAAAGATTCAACTTGTGACTCACCATTACCAAAGATTCTCATGCTCGCAATACTTGCTACTTGTGCAAGTTGAAGCTCAACAAAAGTATTTAAATGTGCTCACATAAAGAATGATTCCATATTCACACACAGATATGAGTCAATTTAAGATCAGGAATCATATACAATGCTCACACTCTAAAAGAGGAAAACGATGCATGTTTTCACCCATAGGTTTGCCCTTATTTTCCCATTGACTTTCGATCTAGCTTACTCAAGATAAAAAGGTCTTTCTAAGGCTTATAATGGGGATGAGTGCAAAGGTATGGTCATTTAGGCTTAGTGACTTTGTCCTCGTGAGACGTGGTATTCTCAAAGCATTCTCTTATTTTCCTTTATCACTTCTTTTTCTAGTGCTTGTAAGTCATCATTTTATTCACTACCTATGTATTGCTTGGAACCCCAATATCCTTTGTACTTTATTCCACAAATTTCTTTTTCAATCTTTTTTTTTTGGACTGCTCCATTTTTCTGCAACATGGATAAATGGGGACTTGTTATAACACTTCTTGACATCTCATTTTCCTTTTCACCAGAGCCCCGACTTAGGCGTTTTGCCCTAAGTTGGCTATTCACTAAACAACAAATCAAGAGGATTATAGGTAGTGGATCAAGAAGATCTAGGGTTTATCAAGGTTCTTCCAAAGAAAGGTAAGGCTCAAAGGTGTTCAAAAGAGTTTCACATGCTCACAGGTAGGTCATAAAAAGAGGTATATGTCAAATTGGCTCACACTCTTTAAAATTGCCTAAGATCATCTCAAGAGTACACCTTTCTAAATCAATTAGACTAACAGGGCAAATTCTAGGTTTATTCATGCAATGTTCAAAGTTGGCTAAACACACAAGGCATCGATACTTCAGTCAAGCAAGACTAGACAGGTTTGCTAGTGTGCAACAGTTATCATAAGAGATTTAATTTGATAAATAGCTAATTACAACAAGATGCGAAGCGTGCATATATTATCTATGTAACTTCATTTGGCCTCGTCGTAGCCGTGCATTCTTGTTTGTTGAATTGAGAGCACTATTCAAGTCATCGGTATTGATCAAAATAGAGACTTAAATTTTTACAAAAGAACAACCACTTTCAACACAAGAGGTGGCGAAATTTTTTCGAAAGGATCAAACTTATTTTGCAAGTAAAACAATAGGAGCCATAAGCTCAAGCATCCACAAAAATGCAGTATTTTAAAAACAAATTAAAGTAGACAACCCAAATATATATATAGAACAAAACATGAATGTCAACACAAAAGGTGTGGGCCTCACCCCACCACAAATAAAGAGCGTTTGTCCTCAAATGCAGGTAAACAAGAAAATATATCGACAAGTTAGATAGGAAAACACAACGCGAGAGAGATAAGGAAGGGTCATGTCTGTGCAGTCTCTCTGTCTATTGGGGCATCAATGCCCGATGCATCTTTCTGAAGTAAAACAATGGTCCCTGGAGCATTGTCATTTGGTTCTCCACTCTTTGCCTTTGCCTTAGCCTCTGTAGCAAGATTTACTACAATCATTTGATCTATTTCCTGAGGTGCTCTGAAGGCATGTATTGCATTAACAAAACTTCGATCACCTGGGCGCATATTAAGGTCAAAAGGAATTCGTCTCTTTTCGCTAGCCTCCTTGGTGTACTTCCTTCATCTAGCTAGCTGTGATCTCTTTTCATCTTTTCTAAATTCTCGTGCCCTTATGTGCCTTGGTAGATCATCTCTCCCTGCGATTTTTGATCTAGCCATTTCTGCAAAAAACATTGTGGCTAAGTTGAATATAAATTCACATAGGAGCAAAAATGGTGTTTCTAGGTGTGGAATTTCTCAGGCTAATCATTGAAAATGATGTACAAATGATACAATGGCACAGGTAAAAGGTGGACAAATGCTCTTTGAGCACGTGACCAAATGTATTATGAAAACCAAGTTGACCGCTAAGAGTCATAGGTCAATCAGTACATAAAACGCGCAGTTAAGAGCGAAATGGAGCTGGTAGGCGAACCGCTGAGCAGTTCGGCAGTATTCGGTCACCTCGCCTATCAGCTCAAAGTGTCCATTATCTACCCAGCATTTTGACTCTCACCTAGCAACCCCAGTCAATATAGCTTACGCGCACATAACTTAATTTTAACGAAGACACATAGAATCTTTTATTCCCATAAGTAGCAACCCAACTCAAAGTATAGCTAAGTGGGAACTCCTCGAATAATGCACTAGGTGCCATATTATGATAGAAATTACATGTAATTCACGTAACTCAGAGACTCAGCAAAGGTTTAACACTTTCATCATTATGCAAATGAGTACAATTATAATATTTTTAAATGTGAGGTTGAGACTACCAACCTTAGATGTTGAATAGATGCTAATGAAGTGCCAAGCATCAATGCAATCCAAATCCGCACACAAATCAATGAACCACAATATTCCAGAAGTGCAATATGAAACTAGGGTGTAGGTGTGAGTTTTGTAGGATGAAGAAATGAGAGAAAGTGAGTGAAATAGGACTTTTAAACCCATGGCGAGCAAAAACCGTCCTATTTCCGCACATTCAACGATGTGAGTCAAGTTAGCCTAGTGATTCAGCGACACGCAAAATGTCTAATTTCTTCATCGAAGTTAGCAGGACCTTTGGTTTATTTAGGGATCCCAATGGCGATCTCTGTCGAGATCGCCAACATGGTTGGAGATTTGCCAGTATTTTTTACAGACCACGGAGCTTTATAGAAGCCCATTTGAGGATGCCTTTGGTCAAACCGCGAAAGAATTTTAGTTCGCCGAAATTGTTGGCTACCCGTCAACTAAACATGTTGCTCGCTTTCATACATATTTTCAAGCACTTCCCTTGCTTCAACCTGTTCTAACAAAACACTATTATTTTATCAATAAAATTAAAAAACAAGTAATTGGTTTTGGGTTGCATCCCAAACAGCGTCTTACTTAAAGTCGTGGCACGACGTCAGTCAATGCTTAAATAGGATTTTTGGGGCTGCACCTAGTGCATCTAGGTGATCCCACTTGTTCATGCGGATGAGGCTGAGGAAGAACATGACTTAGGAGAGTTTTGATTAGCTGGATAGATCTAGAGTAAGAGTTGCTCAACTGATTTAGCACATCTACACTTTCTCTAATCTTTTCTAGCACTCTATCTTGTTCATTTAGCTTATGAAGAATGATTAATAGCATATCTTCAATACACTTATTTTCACTGTCCATAAATCATCTCTGCTCAGTCTGTGGTCTACATTTACTTTGATCTCTGGACACCAACACTAATTCCTTGATCTTGGGAGTCAATTTATCAATCTGACTTAGCAAAATGATCAATTTCTAGTTCTTCTCAGTGTCCTTGTTGATTTTAGCTGCAAGGTCAAGGAATTTGGCTGCGATCTCATAGGGGTATTTTTCACGGCCAGTTTGGCATAAGTTGGTTCATTATTTCTCAGTTTTTGAGACTTAGACTTTGTAGAAGCATTCCAGTAGAACTAAATCGGGTATTTCATGAGTTGGGCATTGATTCAATAGTGTTTTAAACTGCAACCACGACTCATGAAAGGGTTCTCCTTCTAGATGCTTGAAATTTAGGATGTGATCCCTGAGCCTCATCACCTTTACTGGAAGGTGCTCCATTGGTCCACTTTCTCCATCATGTATACTCATTGTCCTGCCTCAACATACAAAAAATTGACAAAACTATAAATTAGGTGAGTAAATTACTACTAACAAGAATAACAATTCTATTAGACTAAACAATTCTCAAATAACACCACTCTCCATAAGCGGCACCATTTTGATGCTTATCACCAACGACACTATCCTACGGTATGAGTGTCTACGATCGTCGATAATATAGTAACCCAACCAAGGGTTGGGGTCGTGTCCCAAGGAAGCGATTTTGAGAATTGATAGAATAATAGAATTTACATTCTAACTAGTCATAGCTAAAGATATTTGCGATAAAAGACATTGTAAATTAAAGTGGGTGACACAAAGGTTTCAAATATCAAACGGGGTTTTGTAACAAGTACTAAAACAACAAAATAAACAAGAAATCAAGTATGGGGAAAGGTTCTTGGGATGTGACCGCAATATAAGTTTAGATAAATTGTTGGGTATATTCTTTCGATAGGAAATTTGCAAAATAATAGTGACTAGGCTACGCTTTATATGGAAATAAGTTCCCTCTCGGGCAACTTACCCCATTTCAAATGCGTTCCTCTTGGACATCCATTTGCCGCATGAAGACCATCATACGCCTTAACCCACTCACTCTTTCGAGCTGAGTGTTAGATATGGGACTAGGGCTCACCCTCTCGGACTAAACCTCATGTCGACCCACTCCTTAGGCCATCAGTCTACTGGTTTTGGGTTCGCGACCTCCCGATCGGGCAAACCGAAAACACATGGATGGCTTTGTATTTGAAACTACAAACCCTTTAGATTAAACCACAACCACTAGGTGAAATCACCATTAAAATACATCTAACCTATGAGCAAGCACGACCCAACAAGAATATCAACCCATACTTAGTAAATCACACCCCAAGAATGGGGTTTTTAGCCACACATCAAGACATAAGAATTTATACCTAACATGATAATGAAATCAACTGGGTATAAGAAATTAAACCTTAAATTAAGCATCAAAAAATGAATAGAGAAGACCCACTTCCAACTTGGGGAAGAAGAACTCCTTTCTTCAAGTCTCCAGAAAACCCTTTCCAAACATGAGAGAAAAAAATCAGCTAAAGTATGTTCTAAAGTGAAAATAATAATAATAATTGTTCCACACTATTTCTACAATTCTAACTAGTATTTATAGTTTTGACAGATTGGGTTACGGAAGATTGTTCGACGACATTAGTTGAGTTTGCCGATAAACCCAGCGATCCGCCTTTTGGTTAGCTAATTGGCTTCAGTGTCTTTCCTTTAGCATCCTCTTATTCTAGTTCATTGGGCGATACAGTACTGCTTCGCGAAACTGATCGGCGACTCGCCGACTGCACCTTTCCTCAGCTTTTGATCCACTTCCTTCAAGGCTTCGCGTACTGGAACGAAGGGTGGTTCATGTTATTTCAGCGACTTACCAAGTTGAAATCGGCGATGCGCATGATTCCATTTCTTGTTCTTTTCAGCCCTCTTTGCTCCGTTTAGCGCCTAAGTGTCTATGCTTCCACTTAAACCTCAAATACCTGAAACTTCAGCATTTTAATCAGGTATTAAGATAAAACAAGCATTCAAGGACACTATTTCTACTAAAATAAAGCCCTAAATGAGTCCAATTTGTCGACTAATCACATGGGTATGCAATGTTTACGAAGGATTTAGTGACCAAAAAGAGGTATGTCAGTTTTGAGAATGATGAGAGGTTGCAACATTGTAGTGCTATTTCTACTACTTCACTTGTGTAGAAGAAAGAGGATCATGGTGCTTTTACTATTCCTAGTACAATTGGGTTGTTGCATTTTGCGAAGGAGTTGTGTGATTTGGGTGCTACCATTAATCTGATGTCAATGTATATCTACAAGAAGTTGGGTTTAAGGGCACCAAAACTGACTGTGATGCGACTACTCTTGGCCTAGAGAACTGTGAAGAAGCCCATTTGTGTTCTCCATGATTTACTCGTGAAAGTGGAGTCATTCATTTTTTCAGCGGATTTTCTGATACTTGATTGAGAGGTTCCCATCATCCTAGAGAGACCATTCCTTGCTACTGGGCGCGCATTAGTCGATATGGAGAGAGGTCATATTAAGTTCTGATTGAATAATGAAGAGCTAACTTTCAATATCGTAGGTATATGAAGCAGGAAAGCGATCTCCACTCTGTATCAGTGGCGAAGCATATTGTGGAGCGATGTTCTGATATGTCTACTGAAGAGAGGTTGGGTATTGATGCACTGGCAGCGGTAAAGATGAATTTTGAGTGTGATGGTATTGAAGACTATGATGAATTAGTTTCCGCACTTGAGAGGTTCAAATTTTGTTCCAAACTAAAGAAATTTGAGTTGTATATGAAGAATCGCGACTCTCAACCTGCAAAACCATCTATTGAAGAGGATCAATAGCTGGAGCTCAAGGCTCTCCCATCACATTTGAGGTATGTATTCTTGGGAAGTGATGGTACTTTACGAGTAATCATTGCGGCTGATTTGAGTGAGGTACAACTAGAGACATTGGTGGGCTATTGGATGGACTATTGCGGACATTATTTGGATTCCTCCTGGTATTTTTTCTCATAAAATCCAACTCATGCCGGACAGCAAGCCTAGTATCGAGCACCAAAGGAGACTAAATCCGCCTATGTAAAAGGTAGTGAGAAAGGAAATAATCAAATGGTTAGATGATTGAGACATATACCCAATCGCATATAGTAGTTGGGTCTGTCCTGTTCAGTGTGTACCAAAGAAAAGTGGGATTACTGTGGTTCCTAATGCTAAAAAGGAGCTTGTTCCGATGCGCCCCGTGAATCGATGGCTAGTATGCATTAACTAGCACAAATTGAATGCTTAGATAGAAAAGAATCACTACCCTATGTTGTTCATGCAACAGATGATGGATCGCCTTGTTGGTAGGGGTTGGTATTGTTTTCTCGATTGGTATTCAGGCTACAATCAGATCTCCATTGCTTTGCAAGACCAAGAGAAGATCACCTTCACTTGTCCATATTGGACTTTCGCCTTCAAAAGGATGTCATTTGGGTTCTATAATGCTTCAGCGACCTTCCAACGTTGCATGATGTTGACATTTTTAGATATGGTGGAGGACACTATTGAGGTATTTATGGATGATTTCTCTGTGGTAGATGACTCATTTGATGGTTGTTTGATGCATCTAGCTAAGGTACTGAAAAGGTGTGAAGAGTGCAATCTTGTGCTCAATTGGGAAAAGTTCCACTTCATAGTGAAAGAGGGGATAGTTCTGGGTCATCAGATTTCTAAGAAGGGTATTGACGTTGATAGAGCTAAAGTTGAGGTAATAGAGGAGCTTCCACCACCTATCTCTATTAAAGGTGCTAGAAGTTTTCTTGGGCATACAAGTTTTTAGCGGAGGTTTATCATTGATTTCTCTAAAATTGCACACCTATTGTGCAAACTGCTCGAAAATGAGTGTAAGTTTGATTTTGATAAGGCTTGTCTTATAGGATTTGGAGAGTTAAAATCTAGGCAAGTTTCTGGAACTATCATTATTTCACTGGATTGGGGGTAACCGTTTGAAGTAATGTGTGATTCGAGTGGAGTGGCGCTTGGTGTGGTTTTGGGACAGAGGCGAGAAAAGATTCCTCATTTGACTTACTATGCCAGCAAAGAGTTGAATGTTGCTCAAACGATTTATATAGTGACAGAACATGAACTCCTTGTTCTGGTTTTTGCATTTGAGAAATTTCGATCTTACATACTTGGTACTAAGGTCATAGTTTATACTGATCATTCTGCATTTAGGTATCTGATAGCTAAAAAGGATGCAAAACCGAGGTTGATCAGATGGGTATTGTTACTGCAAGAGTTTGATTTTCAGGTGAAAGACAGAAAGGGGACAAAAAATCAAGTTGTCGATCATTTGTCGAGAGTGGAGGAGGAAGTTATGCTAAAGTTTGGAGATGGGGCTGAAATTAATGTTGTATTCCCAGATGAACATATTTGGGCTGCTTCTTTTGATCTTATTCCTTGGTTAGCAGATTTTGATAACTACTCAGCAAGCAATTTGGTTCCATCGGATTTGTCGTTTCACCAAAGGAAAAAGTTTATGCATGATGTGAAGAAGTTCTTTTGGGATGTGCCTTACTTGTTTCGTATATCTACTGATGGGATTATTTGGCGTTGTATGCCCGATGTTTAGATGATGAGTATACTAGAGGCGTGTCATTCATCGCTTGTTGGTGGGCATCATAGTGGTATCCGGACTACTCATAAAATCTTGCAGTGTGGGTATTATGGTCACCATCCACCAAGATGCTCATGATTTTTCCAAGTCGTTTGGGAGTTGCCAAAGAGAAAGAGGAATTTCAAAAAAGCAAGAGGAACCTATGATCTGATATTGGTGATTGAGTTATTTTGTGTATGAGACCTTGACTTCTTAGGTGCATTTGTTAGTTCACATGAGATGAAGTATATTCTTGTTGCGGTTGACTATGTATAACAATGGGTGGAAGCAATTGTGCTTTCAACAATGAGGGTAAGAGTGTCACCGCATTCCTGAAAAAAAGTATATTTTCTAGATTTGGTATACCTAGGTCGTTTAACAGCAATGGAAGTTCCCACTTTTTAAATAATTTTTTCAAGGCGTTGCTAGAGAAATGTGGAGTTCGCCACAATGTAGCTACTCCTAACCATCCGCAGTCAAGAGGACAAGTTTAACAGAGAGATAAAGCAAATCATTGCAAAGACTGTGAATGCCAACAGAACAGATTGGTCAAGAAGGCTTGATGATGCTCTATGGGCCTATTGATATTTATCATTACCAACGACACTAAACTACGGTATGAGTGTCTACGATCGTGGATAGTATATTTGTCACGACCCAAGCCTAGGGCCTAGACGTGACATGGCGAATGAGGAACCCGAAGGAACCCCAAACAAGCCTCTCAAACTTGTCATCACACTTCATCGGTCGCGGAAGTACATTCAACATTAATTAACGGGAAATAGGGACT
>JAJOOJ010016044.1:0-85325 GCA_029582625.1 Solanum boliviense | reverse complement strand
TCCTCGTAGGACAACTCCTTTGTGATCTGAACATCCTCAACTGGGACAACCCGAGAAGGGTCTTCTACGCACTTCCGTAGCATAGATACATAGAAAACTGGATGAACAGATTCTAGCCCTGAAGGCAATTCTAACTCATAAGCCACTCGTCCTACCCTTCGAAGGATCCGGTATGGCCCAATGAATCTTGGATTAAGCTTGCCTTTTTTGCCAAATCTCATAACCCCCTTCATAGGCGAGACTTTTAAGAATACCCAGTAATCAACACAAAAGTCTAAGTCCCTTGGTCGCACATCTGAGTATGACTTCTGTCGGCTTTGAGCTGTTAGCAACCTCTCCCGTATGAGCTTCACCTGCTCCACTGTCTGTTGTACTAAGTCGGGTCCAATCAACCCATCCAATGGGGGATCTACATTTTCTCCCATACAAAGCCTCATAAGGTGTCATCCCGATGCTGGAATGATAACTATTATTGTATGCGAACTCTATACGAGGTAATGGTCATCCTAACTCCCCTTGAAGTCTAGCGTACATGCCCGTAGCATATCCTCGAGTGTCAAAATTGTGCGCTCAACCTGGCCATCTATCTGAGAGTGAAAGGTTGTACTAAGATTAACATGTGTCCCCAGTCCTTTCTGTAAGGACTTCCAGAAGTTGGCGGTGAATTGTGCTCCTCTATTAGAGATAATAGATGTTGGGACAACGTGTAGCCTAACAACATCCCTAATATAGAGCCTTGCATAGTGTTCAGCCATAAAAGTAGCCCTGACTGGTAAGAAGTGGGCTGATTTTGTTAGTCTATCAACAATTACCCAAATAGAGTCACACTTGCGACGCGATCGAGGTAACCCTGTAGTAAAATCCATATTAATTGCTTCCCACTTCCATAAAGGAATGGCTATCTCCTGAACTAGCCCAACGGGCTTTTGGTGCTTAACCTTCACCTGTTGGCAGTTAGGACACTGTGCCACAAACTCAACAACGTCCTTCTTCATCCCGTGCCACCAATAGATCTCCTTAATATCATGGTACATCTTCATCGAACCTGGGTGAATAGAATAACGGGAATGATGTGCCTCATCCATAATCCGATGTGGAAGCCCTGCAACATTTGGAACACACAATCGACCACTATATCTAAGGACTCCATCTCCTGTTATATCAAATGCTAAAGTCTGTTGATTTTGCACCTTGGCTCTGAGCTGCTCTAAGCTAGGATCCTCTTGTTGCCGTGATTTTACTTCTACAACTAGAGATGATACGGTTGTGTCCTGAATTGTTACCCCACTATCTTCTACCTCTAACAATCTGACTCCCAAGCTAGCTAACTGATGAAGTTCTCACGCTATCCCATACTTATCAACACCTAAATAAGATAAACTACCCATAGACCTTCGACTGAGGGCATCAGCTACCACATTCGCCTTTCTTGGATGATATAAAATGTCCACGTCGTAATCTTTCAGTAATTCAAGCCATCGATGTTGTCGCAGATATAACTCATTTTGTCTAAAGATATATTGAAGGCTTTTATGATCTGTGAAGATGTCAACATGAACGCCATACAAATAGTGTCTCCAGATCTTTAATGCATGCACAACTGCAGCCAACTCTAAATCGTGGGTCAGATAGTTCTTCTCATGCTTTCTCAACTGCCTTGAAACATGTGTGATAACCTTACCATGTTGCATTAGAACACATCCCAACCCAACACCAGAAGCATCACAATACACCGCATAGCCTTCTATACCGTTTGGCAATGCAAGAACTAGTGCTGATGTCAACCTTTCCTTCAGCTCCTGGAAACTATGCTCGCAAGCCTCAGTCCACTAGAACTTAGCTGCTTTCTGAGTCAGCTTCGTTAATGGGGCTGAAATTGAAGAAAACCCCTCTACAAACCTTTTGTAGTACCTAGCTAACCCTAAGAAACTACGAACCTCAGTCAGAATCATGGGTCTGGGCCAAGTCTTTACGGCCTGAATATACTATTCATCAGGTCCATGAACACTACTGGGGGCATTAGTTAATCCAAAAGACATTACCAAGTACTCAAAGTGTCCATATCTAGTTCTAAAAGCTGTCTTTGGAATGTCTTTCTCCCGAACTCGTATCTGGTGGTACCCTGATCTTGGATCAATCTTTGAGAAACACTTAGCACCTTGTAACTGATCAAATAAGTCATCTATCCTCGAAAGGGGATACTTATTATTTATAGTTGCCTTATTCAGCTGTCAGTAATTGATACACATTCTTAGTGAGCCATCTTTCTTCCTTACGAACAACACTGGTGCACCCCATGGTGAAGCACTAGGTCTAATAAAGCCTTTATCCAACAAGTCTTTCAGCTGATCCTTCAACTCCTTTAGCTCAGCAGGAGCCATTCTATAAAGAAGGATAGATATAGGTTGTGTACTTGGTAGCATATCAATAGCAAAATCAATTTCCCGTTCTCGAGGGATACTAGGGAGCTCATCTGGAAATACATCTAGAAACTCATTAACTATCGGAATAGACTGAAGAGTTAGTGGTTCTGCATCTATATTATGAACGTGAACAAGATGATAAATACAACCCTTGGTAATCATCCTCCTCGCCTTAAGATAGGAAATAAACTTACCTTTCTGCGTTGTTGTATCACATTTCCATTCTTGAACTGCCTCTACTGGAAAGTGGAATCTAACAATCTTTGTTTGGCACTCAACATTAGCATAACAAGACGCTAACCAGTCCATACCCATAATAACGTCAAAATCGACCATCTCTAACTCTACGAGATCTACAGAGGTCTGACGGTCGATAATTTCTACCGTGCAACCTCGATAGACTCTCCTGGCAATAATAGACTCATTAACTAGTCTAGATACAATAAAGTGTCGATCTAATGACTCTGCTACTATACATAACTTCCCCACAATAAATGGAGTAACATAAGACAGAGTAGATCCAGGATCTATCAAAGAATAGACACAATGGGAGCAAACAATCAATATACATGTCACAACATCTGGTGATGACTGTGAGTCCTGTCGGCCAGTTAATGAATACGTATGGTTCTGTCCACTACCAGAACTAGATGTTCCCTCTCTGCCTCGTCTCTACCTCTACGTGCTGAAGTCTGGGGTCCACTCCCTGTAGACTGTGCTAATGAGGAGGAACCTATTGCTGACCTGGTCGACTGACCTATACCACCCTGACCTATGGTAGGGAAATTTCTCCACTCATGCCCCTCCTGTCCACAAGAATAACAACCTATGGAACTATGTCTACACCTCCCGAAATGCATCCTATCGCAAGTAGCGCAACGCGGTGGGGCTGTCCTAGCCTGGCCTGAACACCTCTGCTGCTACGAGTCTGATGCTCGTGAACCCTCATCTGGGCCTGACTGTTCCTGACGATCAAATATACTACCCTAGAACTGTTGTGGTGGAGGTCTAGGTGGCCTAATAGAATATCGCGGTCTGGGACCACCCTGAAAATCTCCCTGTGAACCAGCGGGCCTAGACCTCTTATGTATTTCTCTCTCGACCCTCTCACTCCTATACTGTAAATGTCGGCGATCCTCTATACCTAGTGCAAATGCCTGAATTCGTGAGATATCCATATTATCATTTAGTGCAGCGGTAGAACAAGCATTGATATAGTGTAAGTCGAGCCATCCCACAAATCTACGCACCCTATCATGCATCGTATCAACAAATGCTGGTGCATATCTAGCCAATGAATCAAATCTCAGCCGTACTCTCGGACACTCATGCTGCCCTGTCGGAGGTTCAGAAATTGGTCCAACAGGCCATACCTAATCTCTCAAGGCAATTAGTGATCTATGAAAGCTTCTGTAAAGCTATCCCAAGCGGGTAGGGATGCATTTTTTTCCCTAGATCTCTCCCGACTCTCGTACCACAATACTGCAACATCGCGTAATCAAAATGCTGCTAACTCAACTAACTAAGTTGCTGAGGCATGCATGACTCTAATGATCCTATGAAGCTGATAAAAAAAGTGTTAAGGGTCTTCTCTGCGATCTGTCCCTATAAACTGTGGAGGATTCAAGGCAAGAAATTCACGAACTATTAAACTTTCGGGCCCTTTAGAAGGTCCGGCAACATCTGGCACAACTGGTTGACATTGTGCAGCTACTAACTGTGCTAACATACATACTGCACTCTTGAAATCTTGATCAGATGGAAAAGAAGGAACTAGAGGTGGTATTGCTGGTGGAGCTGGAAGTCATGTAGCCCTCAGAGGCTCCTGAGGCGGTGGAGAAGCTATAGGCGGCTGAGAAGATGTCTCCCCCTAGGTCTCACAATAGGCTACCTCCACCTGTGGTACCTTGCCGGTACCCTCGCTTGCAGTTGTATCTAGCCCCTGGCTAGTTGTGGTCTGTCTAGTGTCAGTCATCTCTATCTGCATACAAATGTCAATTATAAGCAAGAAACCTCAACCCATCGGTCATCTCAATTCCATCCCAATGTCCTGTGGTGGTATGAGGCATTTCTGGCACATCTAGAACTTCCACGGTTCTAAAGATCATGGACACATCGGTAGACTTTAGGTAGTCCACATCTTTCCTCAACTCTGCAATGGCGGCCTTTAAGGCTGTCACCTCCCCTGTGGCTCCTTGGTCGCGCTCACACACTGCTATCCTGGCCACTAGAGCATCAATAGTAGTGCTAAGTGGTTTCACAACATCATCGAGGGCAGCCTGAATCATGCCTGGAATGGAGCTTTCTATCTTGGCAGCTCGATAATCAGCAGATTGGGCAAGCTGTCCCATCCATATCAAGGATGCCTGAGTGATTGGCTTACAGGAGGCAACAACAGCAGTAGGTTTGGGTGGTAAAACATCAGCAGAGTAACCTGGAGGGTCAGCAGAAGTGGTAATGGCGTTAGATATACCTGAAGGCCCAAGGGCCGGAGTAGGTAAAGATGCCTCTGCAGGTATAGATCCAGTGGCCACAACTTACTTCTGCTTCTTTTCCTATTGGTCCTTAAGATATTCTGCTTCGATTTTTCAGATATCGGTGGCAACCAATTCAACATCCTTCTTTGCATCTCTAGGCACCCGATCTGTTTTGCACAATACAGTGCTTAATACCGGGAGATGGAGAGATGTATGGCTCTGATTTGCACGCATATGGATCCCTGAAGCAATAATCATCCCTAGATTTATCCTGGTTTTTTCTATGATTCATCCAAGAAATGCTGCCTTAGGAAGGCGAAGGATTGATTCATTCTATGATGGTATAATTGTGCTGCTGATGAACCCAAACCAATATCTTGCTACTATGTTCAGATCTTTCTTTGCAATCGAAACTCCTTCTGCTAACCATTTTGGAGCATTATCATCTGAGATTAGTGGAGCTAACCACTTCTTCATCTCATCCAGCTTCTCTGTTCTGATCAAGTGCTGGAAGTGATCATTAATCTTATTGGACACACCCAAGGCTGTGTTGATAGCCTCAATGTCACAAGATACCTTCCTTTCTCTGAAAACCAGGTAGTCAACTGCTTTAAAAGTTGATAATAGCCTCTTCCGTTAAGGTACAAATACACTGTATGCATTGAAAAATTCTCTGACCTAGCTTGGTATGTAAGAGTCACGGGGTTTTGTGAAGATTTGAAATTTGTGAAATTTCAGGCACTCCATTATCTCAGGATACCTATCGATCACCCCATTTATGGACAATCATTTTTCCTCAATGATCGTTCTCAGCCCCTCAGACTTTAGTCTATTCGTTGATTTAGGTGGGGGGCCTTGTACTGGAGGTGCTAGTATTATTTCCTACTCTGGAACTGGAGTAGTCGAAGTGGTGGATCGAGGATTTCTAATCCGAGATGGGTCATTTAGTTGTTTAGATCGTAATTCATTCCTCCGTGCCTCTATCAGTTCATCTTCATCAAAACCCATACTCTCATTGTCAGATGTTGTTGGGTCATTTGTGTAAAAACCAATACTGTCGGAACTTGCATCTGATAGCTCAACGGTGTTATTCTTTCCCTTGCCTTTTCCACCAGTTGTGGAGATTTTAGTAGCCTTGTTCCTGGATGCAGTTGCGTCCTCATTGATTGTGATCCCTTTTGCTTTGCCTCGGGGTGGTGTGCTGCTACCTTCTTTGTTAGCTTTAGTCATATCTGCAAAAGATTGGGAAGACTTAAGGGAAAAATCAAATAGAAGATCAGGTAATCTACCGTATAAAGATTCACCAAGTGAATCAGTGAGTCGCCAAACCTCTTTAGCGAGCTAACTTGGGCTCGTCGAAATGATTGGCTTCAAATTATAACAAATCGGCAATGGAAAGTCCTTTCGGTGACTCACCGACTACTTTCGGCGAGCCTGGGTTTGTCCGCCAAAACTTACAATGCTTAAGGGGGTCAAATAGCATGCAAAGGGCAATCAAGAGTACTTTCGGCGACCCGTTACTTCTCGCCGAAAGTTACAAACTCAAACTTCCTATTTTCCACGATATTAAGGGCAAGATGAAGACATTGGGCGAACCGCCAAATGATTCGGAAAGTTACAAATTCAAACTTCACTTCTTCATTCTCTAGTCGTGCCGTAGAGTTTAACTCTATAAGGTCTTTTCTCTCTAATTGGTGGTCTACAAGATATGACTACTCGAAGGATTCTTGTAACAAGGAGCAGGAGAGTGTTGGTTGAAATGCCAATGATGGTTATGTGAATAGATAGGATTTGATATTCTAGATTTAGATGTCATCTTTAGGATGGATTGGTGGTGTTATTGTTATGTTCCTATGTGATGTTAGAACCCGTATAGTCAAGTTGTTAGTCCCCAAATGAGCTTATCCGAGAATGTAAGGGGGAAAGATCTATGCCATAAGTTTGGATGATGTTTTGTCTTAAAGTTGACTTTGAGGGTTGCATGTACCACCTAGTTGAGGTGAAGAAGAAGTGTAAGTGTTGACCAACTTCAAAGAGTTAGTTATCTTTTAAAATTGATCTTAAGTAGGGTCATTTTGAGTAGGGTGTTTAGATAATACCTAGGTTTGATTGGTTGGTAGATCTCACCAAGGGTGATGATAAGGGATGAAATGGTCTAGAATTGTCTTGATCCAACCTTAGTAGAATTGAATAAGAGATGTTGTAAGGAGTTTGTTTAGGCTTACCCCAAGTGGGGGATAATATGCTTAGATGGTAAGGTCATTGAGTGTCCTTAATGGTCATGAGTTAGGCTTGCTTGAAGATCTCACCTTAAAAGGATGTGGTGAGTGGAGAAGTTTACTACCGGTTTGGTAGGCTCGTATGAGACTTTGAGAGGTGTTGGTAAGGTTACTTGTGAGCAAGAGTGCTTAGATGAGAACCTCTCTAAATTAGAAGTACCAAATTGGGATCTTAGACCGGCAAGTGGGGAAATAGAAAAGTAAGAAAGTGCTTCCATGAAAATATTGAGGAGGTATTTTAGTAAGGGTTTAGTTGAAGGTGCTTAATTGGGAGGCCAAGGGCCAATGAGGTGTTCCAATATCCTGATGTTCCCTTCTATTTCTCCTCTAGCCTATGCTGATGAAATCTCCTTGACTCGTTTTTTGATTTTGGAGTCTTGAATGTTAAATGTGTCCTATGATTTCCTTGTCCCATATAGTTACTTTTGTTAACCTTGGTAGGATTTGGATGCATGATTATTAGACCTCTATTAGTTTGATAGCCCGGTAAGGTTATAAGGAGTCTTGATAATGCCTTAAGTTTGTTGAAAGGAGTAGTATTTGTTTTTGTAAAAGGGGGCTTACTCCCAAGGGGGAGATCATGTGCTTTAGTAGCAAAATTGATTGAGAGTCCCGATATCCTCATCTTTTCTTCTATTCCTTTTCTAGTTTGAGTAAGATCCTTTGGAGCACATTTTCTGAAAACTATAAATACTAGTTTAATTTTTTATTCTTGGCGGTGAATTTTTACTTTTTTACCCAGTTTTTAGATTATTAAGTTTGAGACAGATTTTTGAAGATATTTTCTATAGGTTTTAAAGAGGGTTTTGAAGAACTTGGAGCTTTCAAGGGTTTCATCTACATGAAATTGGACTTGGGTCTCTTGGATTCTTCATTTTTGGCTTGTTTTAAGACTTAATCTTGCATACCCATTGATGGAAACTGATATTGGTATACGTCTTTATCTCTTTTACATGCGTAGCTAAAAGCCTAATTCTTGGGCTGTGATTTTGTGAATATGGGTTAGATTAGTTGTGGGAATCGCCGTTGCATTCGGCGATCCGCCCTTTGGTCTACTTCATCGCCTTTCATTAGTTGCCTTCAGCATCTTCGTGTCCTAGATAATTGGGTGATGTAGCACTGCTAAGCGGAGTCTCTTGGCGATACGCCGACTACTCCTTTTCATCGCCGATTTGCTCCTTTCCTTAAGGGCTTGGCACACTGGAACAAAAGGCGAATATGTGATCTACTGGCGATTCGCCGAATTGGTTCGGCGATTCACAGATCTTCATTTCTTCGTTCTTTTAGCTTCTTTTGCTCCTTTTTTCTCGATAGTGTCCATGTTTTCCCTCAAACTTCTAACACCTGAAACTTAAAGGCTTTTATCAGATATCGAGGTAAAACATACCTTTGAGGACACTAATTTAATCAAAATATAGCCCTAAATGGGTCCAAATCGTGGACTCATCAACACCCCCAACTTAAAATTTTTCTTGTCCTCAAGCAAACTCAAGTTCAGTCGTTCAAAAAGGGTGTCTTGAACAGTGCTACGCAAGACTCGACCATTAATGCACACAACAAGACTCAATTTACTTATGTAAAGATCAAGAGTGCACTCAAAGATTCAAGTAGTGACTCACCAATATCAAAGAATCTCATGCTCACAATACTTGCCTCAAATGCAAGTTTAAGCTCAACTAAAGTGTTGGAATGCCCTCACTGAAAGAATGATTCCATAATCGCTTATAATGACTTAATCATCTAAAGTTCAGGAATCAAATGCCACGGTCACACTAAAAAAAAAAAAAACCAATGTATGCTTTCACCCAAAGGTTTGCCCGTATTTTCAATTGACATTTGTTTTAGCTTTCTCAAGATCAAAAAGGTCATTTCAAGGCATGTAATGGGACTTAGTGCACTTGTATGGTCATTTAGGCTTAGTGGCTTTCGTCCTCATGAATTGTGGTGCTCACAACAACTCCTTCCCTTTTCCTTCATCATTTTCTTTAGTGCTCATAAGTCATCCTATTATTCACTTTCCCATAGTGTGTTGGAAACCCCCTTTCTTTTGCACTTTATTTTGCAAGTTTCTTTTTCATTCTTGTCTTTTCTTTTTCTCCTTCTCTTTTTTATTTTTATAGAGGGATTCCATTTTTCTCAACAATATGGGTTAACGGTGACTTCCCTTGCACATCTTGATTTTCCCGTTTCTTCTCACCACACCCGCAACTTAGGCTTTTGGCCTAAGTTGATTGTTCATTAAACCACAACTCAAGAGGATTAACGATAACATATTAAGAAAGGTTTAATTTTCATCAAGGTTCTTTCAAAGAAGGTTAAGCTTCAAGGGGTGTTCAAGAGAGGTTCACACACTCACAAGGTAGGCCACAAAAGCGGTATATGTCAAATTGGCTCACACTCTTCAAAGTTGCCTAAGATCATGTCAAGAGAAAGCTTTACTTAGTCGATCGGACCAACGGGGAAAATTCTAGGATCTATCATGCATGTTTCAAAGTAAGCTCAAAACACTAGGCATCGACACTATAATCAAACAAGATTCCACACTTTCGCTAGTGTACAACGGTCGTTACAAGAGACTCGATTTGATACTAGGCTAGTCAAAACGAGATGCAAAGAGTTCACATATTGTCTATGCAACTTTATTTGGCCTCATCGTAGCCGTGCATTCATGTTCGTTCAATTGAGTGCACTATTCAAGTCATCGGTACTGATTGGGACTGAGACTTAAATTTTGCAAAAGAACAGCCACAGTCAACACATGAAAGGTGAACATTTTTTTTGGATGGGTCAAAATCATTTTTCAATATAAGAGAAAGGGAGCCATAAGCTCAATCATCTACAAAAACAGATAAAACACAATTTGAAAGCAGGACAACCCAAATATATACACAAAACACAACTATCAACACAAGGTGTGGGCCTCACCCCACCACGATTAAAAAGTATTTGTCCTCAAATGAAAGTAAAAGTATCCAAAAGTAAAAATATAATAAGATAGAGAGAGGGGTAAAGAAAGGTCCTGTCTATGTAGTCTCTCTCTCTGTCGGGGTCTCGGTGGCTGGTGTAGCAGTCTGTATATGTGCATCAGTGCCCAGAGAATCCTCAGATGGAATCTTATTGCTAGATCCACTAAGAGCTGCTGTGGACGTCTCAGTCGGTAATGTCTGGATCACCGGCTGCACAATCGTCTCTATATGATCTGGCAAGTCTTTGAATATGCTCTCATTTTTTCTCTCATGTGTCTCCTCAACATGCACCGATATCAACTCCTGGTCGGTCTCTGCATCTGACTTTGCATGCACTGTGCCATCCCCCTGTACATCTCCGGTGGTAGCCGAAGAAATCCTCGAGGTCTCAGGAGCATCCCTGTCCTCAGCAGTCTCTAGTAGTGAAGTGAAGTCAGTAGACTTAAGATAGTCTACGTCCTTCCTCAAACTCGCAATCTCGACTTTTAAAGTTATCACCTTAGAGGCCTCCCCCTGTCTACTCTCACAAGCAATGACTCTCACTGTCAAGGCATCAATAGAAGTCTGAAGGGGGGTAATTGCTACTAGTATGGCACTGTCAATCATCCCCGGGATGGATATCTCCAATCGGGTAGCTCTCACATCAGCTAAATAGGCCAACGGCCCCATCTTAAGGATCATGGCTTGAGTAATCCTGGCAGGCTGGGAGGATGATGAAACACATGGAGCCTGTGAGGAAGAGGAAGAAGGAGCAGGTATACCTGAGGGCGCAGAGATTGGATTTGGCAAAGGTGCCTCTGCAGGTAATGAGTCAACATTAAGTTTTGGAGAAGTGTCTGCTGGAGCTGCTCTCCTCCTGTCAACCTCCTCTCGAGTGAAATCGGTCTCAATACGCTGGACGTCCCTGAAGGATGAAAGGATGACCTCTATATCATTTTCAAGATCCCGAGGTACTCTGGCACGCTGGCCGAGAACAGCAGAGAGTTAAGTCTCTGCTTGGCTCTCATGGCCATCTCCTGCGAAGTCAGCAGTCATATGTTTATCCACCTCATGGCCATGATAGAACCAAGGCAAGCCGCCTTAGGATGGCGCAGAATAGACTCGTTCTGGGATGGCATGATAGTACTGTTGATGAAGCCAAACCAGAGCCTAGAGGCAATGTTCATGTCCCTCTTCTCAATGCGAGCTCCTGCATCCATCCACCTCGGGGTGGTGTAAGAAATCATCGGAGCCAACCAACCCTTCAAGTCATCCAGGGACTGAACAATCGACAACCCCTCGTAAAAGGAGTGCAGAGTGTAGCGGTCTACCTAATACAACATTAATATGCTCGCTGTGAGACTGCACCTCCTTGCCTCTGACCATGACCGACTTCACCGATTTAAAATCACTTGCCTTCTTCTTGTTCTTAGTAACCAACTCCCTATAAGAAGTGTAAAACTCTCTTACCCAGGAGGGAATGTAGGGGACTCAGGGCCATGTGAATTTCTCAAATCCATGGTATCATAGAGTTTCAAGCACATTAGGATGCTTGTCTTCTAGGTCCTCTAAGGATTGTAACTTCTCCTTTATGATGGTCCGTAAACCATCACCTTTCAATATGTTTAACAGCCTCGGTGGAAGAACTATAGGAAATGCAGGAGTTACTGAGGGTGCCTGGGCTGGCACTGAGTTTGTAGTCGGATGAGTGGTAGCTGATGGAATACTGGCGGCTGTGGATTGAGATCTGGTACGGAGCGCATCCCTTCGGTTAATCAGAGGTTGTTCATCCTCCGGTCCATCAAAATCTGGTTCAATAGCTACTCCTTTTCTTGCTATATGTTTCTTCCTCTTGCCTTTGTCTCCCGGTTAGAGGTTATCCCCTCTCTTCTTTGGAGGGTTTCATCCTCCTTAATTCATTGCAATTCCCTTTGCCATTTTTTGGGGTGGTTCAGTTAAATTTATGCGTACCATATCTGCAAAATATTGAGAGAAATTAAGAAAACAAAATCAAACTCTAGCACATCAAATCTTGTTACGGACAAACTCGCCGATCCAGTTGGCGAGTCGGTGAATCGCCAAACCAATTTGGTGAGGTAAGTCTGGTTCGCCGATGAGGTTGTCAAAACATAAGGTAAGTCGGCGATGAGAGAGTCCTTTGGGTGAGTCGCCGACTACTTTCGGCGAGCAAGGGTTTGTCTGTCGAAAGTTACAGTGCATAAGGGTTTCAGGGTGCAAATAAAAAGTGATAATGAGTACTTTCGGCGAGTCACCGAGTGCCTTCGGCGAACCATGGATTCTCACAAAAAGTTAGAGAGTAGGAAATAAACTCTCCTAAGGTTAGCTTGAACTAGCATTGGTAAGATGCTTTTCATGGTAGCTTGCATTAGTATAGGCATGGTAGCCTAGGATTGACAATCTATACTCTCCTATGGGTAGGTTGAACTAGCATTGTTACAGTACACTTCATGGTAGCTTGACTTGGTTAGGCATAGACCATTTCATGGTAGCTTAGGATTGAGAAATCATACTCTCCTAAGGATAGCTTAGGGTTAAGGATTCATACTCCCCTAAGGGTAGCTTGCATCCTATTGAATATTGCATGGTGGCTAGGTTGGTATACTTGTATCCTTCCAAGGATAGCTTGGATTACATGGCAAGGTGTTTTCCATGGTAGTTAGGTCTAGCCTGGTATGTGCTATTCTTTGATAGTCTAGAATGATAGATAGTAAACATTAAGTAAGCTAGCCTAAAGGAGTACTTAGTGTGAGTGCTAGTATGGGATGCCATTCATACATGGCACAAGTATGACTGGAAGCTACTTATAAGGTGTCCATTTTTGTAATGTATGCCTAGCTTGGATTGTTGTTCTAGTTGCCTTCCATGATATGAAGGACTTAAGTTGATAGTTCCTTGTGAAAATGAAGTAGGTCTATAGTGAAACCTAGAGATGGTAAATATGAATAGAGTGACTTCAAGATATGCTTAGTGTGTGTGGTATTATGCGATGCCCCACATGCATTGTAGAAGTGTGCCTTGAGGTTACTTAGGAGTGTAGTTCTATATGAAAAGAAAACCTTGGTGTTGACTATGAAGGTGGACTATGACCAAGAATGACCAAAGAGAGTTACTTAGCTTAGGTAGTATTATGGGATGCTATTTTTGCCTTGCACAAGTATGCTTGGAGGTGGATTGTGAAGTAGTTCTTTTGAATATGAAAGACTAATGGTTGAAGTATGAAATTATGAATGTCTTATGTTGACTTGTTATGTTATGATACTTTATTAGAGTTATGCTATGAATATGTTATTATCTCTTATGATTATGTTTTATGTTGGTATGTTATCTTTCATACTTGGTACAATTTGTACTAACGCATATTGCCTACATTCTAATCAAATGTAGGGTGTTGGAGATTGAGTTGCTTTGGAGGCTAGGTTTCTAAGGCGTTTGAAAACTTGGAGAATTGGTGAGTCCTCATAGCTTCGAGGACAAACCCACTATGTTCCTTTTATGTCATTTCCTATATTTTAGACTTAATATGGGCTGCGTCTCAAGACTTTTATCATGATATTCATAGATAGTTTTGAGACATAGACTTAGTAAAGACTTCATCTTTTATGAAATTTTTTTGATTGAATGTTTTAAAGAAAGTTTTAAATTTCCCCTACTTTTCTATGATCGTATGTTATGATGACGCTAAGGGCTTGTATTAGACCCCTTCGGGGTTGAGTACGCCGTGTTACGTCTAGGTGGTACCGCTGTGTCGTGACAAACTTGGTATTAGAGCATAAGGTTTTGGGATAAGTTTTAGGATGTCTCAAACCACGTCTAAGTAGAGTCTTATTCATGGGTGTGAGTCGCAACACATTTATGAATAGGAGGCTATTGGATGATTAGGAAAAATCTCACTTCTTCATTATCTCAGTCGTGCCATAGAGATTGGCTTCAGTAGGCCCTTTTTCTAATCCGTGCCCGTTCTTTTTCAAGGTATGTCTAACACAAGGGTGAATGCTAGGAGAGAAGGGGAAGACATTGGGGACCAAGAGATTCTTCCCCGAGCTCCACATCAAGCTCCTTCTCAAGTTCCTAATGACCGTCCAATTGGGAATGTCACCCTAGTGGAGTTTAGGGCTTCTATACAATTGTTGGCGCAAGCCTTGACGGCGCCAGCCTTGACGGCGCAAGCCAATAGAGAGGTGGTGGATCCGGCGAACCCTATAGGGGGAATGGGTGCTTACAGGATTAGGAAGTTCTTGAGGATGAAACCTTCGGAGTTTAGTGGCTCCAATGTGGAGGAGGATCCAAATGTATTCATAGATGAGATTTATAAGACACTTGCATTCATGTGGGTAACTTCTAGAGAGAAAGCGGAGCTAGTCGCTTACCAATTGAATGATGTTGCTCAATTTTGGTATGAGCAATGGAAATATGCTAGGATGGTAGAGGCGGGCCCTATAGAGTGGAAAACTTTTAAGTTCGCATTTCTAGATAGGTTATTTCCTTGGGAGTTGAGGGAGGCTAAGTTGGAGGAATTCATAAATCTTAAGCAAGGCATCATGACTGTCAATGAGTATGCCTTGAAGTTCACTCTTTTGTCTAAGTATGGTCCAACTTTGGTAGCAATTCCAAGGGATTTGATGAATAGGTTCATGACGGGGGTGTCCGATTTGGTAGAAGAAGAATGTCGTATGGCAATGCTTGTTAATGATATGGATATCTCACGTCTCATGGTGTTTTCCCAACAAATAGAAGAGACAAAACTCAAGAAGGAGAGGGCTAGGGAGAAAAAGAGGTCTAGGGTGGATAACGATGGGTCCGATGGACATGGTCGTTCTAGGAATCGACAAAAGTTTTCCGGAAAAAGGTTATTCTAATGTTCCTAAGTATAAGGATGAGAGGGTGTCTACCCCTAGGCCATAAGGGAAAGGTAGTGAGTCCCTATGGCTCACTTTTTCTAAGTGTGGTAAGAGGCATGACGGTAAGTGCTTAGCCGGTATATATGGTTGCTATGGATGTGGTGAGAGTGGCCATATGAAGAAGGATTGCCCAAAGGCAAAAGCTACTATAAGAGAGGTTAAGCAAGTTGCCTCTAGTGGTGGGGATGATGAGCCTCCAAAGAGGAATATATTTTATGCTCTCGAATCCAAGGATGATCAAGAGTGATCTCCTCATCTCCTTTCCAGTATGTGTTTTATGCTTTAGTAAATTTCCAGATTTCTAGTCTTTTGTAACTTGTTATGTTAGACTTAAAATTGTCTTTAGTATGAATTATGTTTAGAAAAGATTGTTTGTGCTTACTCCCAAGGGGGAGATAGTGTACCTATCTAAGAAGGTTATTGTGTGCTTATGTGTTGCTATGATGTCCTCATATGCATGTTCATGAAAATGCCTAGGTCTTGTTATATATGACTTACATGCATTGTTTTGCCTCATGTTGTAGTATCTTGGAGTTAATGTGCATTTTATGCTCCATGAATGTATGTTGAGCATATTGTAGCTAGGAGATGTTAGTTCCTCCTTGAAAATGAATGGATAAATAATTTCATGCATGTTGGGGTGGTAGATGTAGTTCCTACTCCCTTGTGTTGCATTGATTATGTTTAGCTTGGAGTTGAAGCTTTCCTCCTTGATTGTGTGCATTTGGACGTATGGCATGCATGATGGGCTGATAGTCTTAAGTCGTTAACCCTTAATGTGTTTTAAGTATCATTCGAGGATGAATGTTCCTAAGTGGGGGATAATGTAACGATTCGCAAAATGATAGTTTGAACTAGAGCCTTATTGTGTGGGTTAGTGTACCCTTAAGTGAATGTCTAGGCTGTTTTAGACCTTAAATAGGCAAGGAAGATGTCTAGGGTGCAAGTAAGGACCTATGCTAGCAAGAAAGGGTGAAATAAACCTTTTTCTTTGAGGGGCCTTTTGGCGATGGGACTTCATGATCGCCCAAAGGGTTGGGCGAGTCTCCCTTGTGCCTTACGATCTTCTAGTGGGCTATCCCATTTGTCCTAGATTCAGGAGGAAAGGGCGAGGTAAGTCGCAGCTCGCCAACCAGGTTAGTGGATCACCCTTTAGCTCCCTAGATAGCCTAGTGGACTGCCCAAATTCCAAGCTCACTGGAATATTGGGCGAGTCAAGGGTGCATTTGGTGAGTTACCTAGTGCACAGGGTAAGCCCAAGGGTTCAAAGGGTGAGCTCAAGCGGGCAAGGGGCAGAATTTTAAGTTAAAACGTTTTAGGTCCTTAGTTCTTTACCAAAGATAACCCTACATTATTCTATTCCTTTCCTAGCAACTCTATAAGCTTATTAGACCTAAGTTTACCTCATTTAATTCATTCAACCTAGAATTAAAAGAAAACCCACTTCATCCTCTCCATAGAGTATTTCTCTCTTTAAGAAGAACCTCCATTGAAGAAGAAGCTAGGGTTGAAGCTAAGGTAAAGAACAAAGGCTCCATTGCTAAAGGATTGTTCTAGGGCTAGGATTAAGGTATGTTTAGATTTTCATCTATGGGATCTTCCACCCATAGAGTCCCCTAGAAAGCCCCCAAAGATTTGTGAAGAGGAACTCCAATCTAAGCTAGGGTTACTTCCAATGTATGGGTTTTAGGTGGGTATGATTCCAAAGTGTTGGATACTACTCATATATGATTAATTTAGTGTTGATTCATGATATTATGAATATTTTATGTGTATTCCTTGTCTATCCCTAATTTTCAAAGTATGTGGGTTTAGATCTTTTGATGAGAAATTGATGGTTCTTGATAAATTTTCTAGAGTTATCACCTTGAATAGAACTTATCTAAGAATGGGAATATGAAATCATGAATTGAACTAGACTTATTCATGTATGATAGAATATGAATTGAATGATTAGAATTGGGACTCTATGATGAATTATGCTTAGAATTGTCTATGATTAAGGCTTGTGATTAAATATGACCTGTGACCTAGACTAGTATGATGGTTGTAGAGTGAACCTTGAATGTAGGGATTGAAGTCATTAAGTTGATCACCAGGGCTTAAAGAGTAAGTCTAATATGATGAGATAACTTGCATGTATGTAGAATGTGCAAGGTCTTCTCACATAGAATTATGCTAGAGTGAAAGTCCGATTACCTAAAATGAATCATGCTTGTTTGAATAGAATAACTTGAGGTTGAGTCTTATGATTCCTTCATGGATAGTTGAATTATGTAGCTTGGGATGGTAGATCTCATGGTATTTTAGGGTGGTAGATCTCATGGTAGCTTGAGATGGTAGATCTCATAGTAGCTTTAGATTTGAGGAACTAAGCTCTCCTAAGGTTAGCTTGAACTAGCATTGGTAGGATGCTTTTCATGGTAGCTTGCATTAGTATAGGCATGGTATCCTAGGATTGAGGATCTATACTCTCCTATGGGTAGCTTGAACTAGCATTGTTAGAATGCACTTAATGGTAGCTTGACTTGGTTAGGACAAGACCATTTCATGGTAGCTTAGGATTGGGACATCATACTCTCCTAAGGATAGCTTAGGGTTGAGGATTCATACTCCCCTAAGGGTAGCTTGCATTCTATTGAATGTTGCATGGTGGCTAGGTTGGTATACTTGTATCCTTCCTAGGATAGCTTTGATTGCATGGTAAGGTGTTTTCCATGGTAGCTAAGTCTAGCCTAGTATGTACTATTCTTTGATAGTCTAGAATGATAGATAGGAAGCATTAAGTAAGCTAGCTTAAAGGAGTACTTAGTGTGAGTGTTAGTATGGGATGCCATTCATACATGGCACAAGTATGACTTGAAGCTACTTATGAAGTGTCCACTTTTGTAATGTATGCCTAGCTTGCATTATTGTTATAGTTGCCTTCCATGATATGAATGAACAAACCCACTATGTTCCTTTTAGTGAGCTCACTGGAGAAAAGGGCGAGCCAAGGGTGCACTTGGCGAATCCAAGGTTCCAAAGGGCGATCTTGGATGGGTAAGGGACAGATTTTTAGTTACAACTTGTAGGGTCAAATTCAAATTATGATATCTCTTAGCTCAAAATGAATTAGGTAGGTCTTTACCTACCAATTAAAGGCCTGTGAGTCCTCTTTCCAACGCCACCGAGTTTGCCCAATTTTGATCTTGGAGTAAAACGTTATGCCCGAAATAGTGAAGCAATGTCAGGCTGGAAAAATGGGCGAGCCAAGGGCCATTGGGCGAGTCGCCTAGTGCCTTTGGCGAGCCAAGGGGTGCAAAAGGCGAGCTTAGACGGGTTCAGGTGCAAACTTTTAAGTTTAAACTTTGTAGGTCTTTAGTTCCTTTCCAAAGTTGAGTCCACATTATTCTATTCCTTTCCTAGCAACTATATAACCTTTCTAGACTTCAATTCCTTGAATTAAGTCACTTTTCAAGAAAACCCAAATCAAATCAAAAGAGCTTCTCCTCTCTAATATTTCTCTCTCTAAACTCAAGGAAGAAGAAAAAGCCATTGGAGCTAGGGTTTGTAGATTCTCCAGGTTCTTCCCCAAATTTCTTGGAGATTCTTAATTGAGGTATGGGAGTCCTTCATTCTTGGTTAGCTATCACCAAGAAGCCCATTCAACTATGTTTTCAAATTCCCTAAATCTAGGGTTTTTAAACCTAGTCATGGATCTTCTTCCAAAACGAATTCAATTGTTTTATTATGATTTATTATGGTTTCTTATGATGAATTAAATTTGGATTGATGAAGTTTTGATAAGAATTCTCCTTGGACCCATGATTTCCCCCTCTTTACTAAATTGACCTTATGATGTGCGAATTGTTGGATGTTGATTCAATTATGAGATTTATGATTGTTATTAATGATACTACTGATTTTTTTATGATTTTAACTTGAATTCCAAAGAATTCATGTGTTTTCCCCCAACCCTAGTTATGGTTCTTCTCTACATTATGAATGTTGTTAGAAGTTGATTCAATGGATTGAATATGAGTTGAGTATGATGTAGTTACATGATTCAGGTATAATTCTACATGTATTCTTGATTAACCTAAGATTATAGGGTGAAATTCATGTAGCCTAGGGTTATATCATAAAAGAGGCAAATTGAGCGTTTAGATGGAACCTTCTAAGAATGATGAACTTCTTGATAAATTGCCTTAGATTAGATCACCTAAACATGAATTACTTATGAGTGAATCTCGTAGACATGAATGAACTTGATTAGGTCTTACATGATGAATTATGGTTGAGTAGTATTGAGATTTAGCTTACTTGATGCTATATGTTTGTAATTGATCAAGAGTGAAACATGTGGTTAGTTTACCTTGAGAGTTAGGTTTACATGATGACCATGTGAGGTATTGCTTGAGAGTAATGCTTGAAGCATGAAGATGTCTTCTACGGCTTAAGAGTAAAAAGCTAAAATGAATTAACTATGAATGTAGAGGCTTTAAGAATGAAGCTATTATGCATGTTGAATTGTATAAGGTACTATTGTGGAAGGACTTTACCCACATGACCTACAATGTGAGTATATGAGCTTATACATGCAAATGAATGAACTATTTGAGTTGTGATTATATACATATCTATTATGATAAATGTTCGATGTGTTGATTTACATGGCCAATGATCTTTGAATGCAATATATGTGAATGATGCATGATTGTGATATAATGTACATACTTATGAAAACTTTGAGAGGGGAGTGTCTATAATGATAATGTTGTTGTTGTGTCATTTATAGTACAATTATACACACACACTCCATGCATAAACATGATCATAATGTATCTAAGGTGTTAATTGAAAGTATAGTTTTCATATGCACCTTTACACATTATTATGCATGAAATATACATAACTATGTTGATCCTATTGTGTTGATTGAAATGCCATTCTCATGAGAACACATGATCTTGGTGTGATAGTTATTCTCACATACTAATTATGATTCTACAGTTGAAAGTACATTCTCACCTTTAATGAATCTATGATCTATTTTGATGAATTGTATTGAACGAAGGAAAATGCATTCCTTCACACATGTAGATACATATTCCGAGTGGATATGGATAACGAGGAAAATACCCTTTCGCCAATGTAATAGGTTGGGTCATCCAAGTGATACTCATGAGATGGAATCCTCTCCACCAATGCAATAGGGTGGGTTTCTAGAAGCAATCTCCCTATCCCATAAACTATATGCACACATAGGTCTTTAGCTAGTGGATCCACCTTATAGTTATACCATTTAGTTCTACCTTAGGCAAGTAGAACACCTTCTTTCGGTGTGGGGTTACACGACACCAGATTCCATGTAGCTCACATGGTCTATGTCAGTTATGGCAACTTTTCCCTATATAATAAAGATAAAGAATGAGACATGAATTATACTATGACTTCTTAATGAGTTTTACTTATTAGGAGTGGGGGTATGAGACTTCAGTTTTACATTACACAAGTAGACTTAGTAGGATGTCATGGGATGGTTCCTTTGCATTATCATGAGATTTGAATGCATGCATGTATACTGAATGTATAGTTGTTATGAATGACTTTCCTTATAATTCAAGTAATGTACGTGACTATTGATTATAATGAGCTCTAAAGATGAAGCGCATGACTAAGGTAGTTTCAAAGGGGTACTAAGTAGGGTTAGTATTATGGGATGCTAACAACACACTGCACAAGTGTTCCTTAGGATTTACCAAGGTAATGACTTTAGTATTAAATGAGTATGAATGTGATATTGTCTTGTGTTGTACATTCTAAATGCATGCTAGATATCATACATTGCACAAGTGCACCTTAGGGGTTCCTTATGTGATGATTACTTAATGATGAGATGATCTTGGTATTTGACTTCGTATTCTTTTATGATTGGAGGCTATGTATTGTGAATATTGGGATGTGTGCTATATTGATGTTAGAGACTATGCTTGTTATCATAATGATATCTCTCATATTATAATGAAATGTATGTGAGTTGCCTTATTGGTTGCATTCTCAAACTATTTCAAAGAGGACGTTCAAAAATGGCATATAGCATGATTTCAAATGAAATGTCCCTTTTCATACATGTTCTAATGGTTTTGTGCATGGCTTCCATACTTAGTGCTTTTTGTGCTAACCCCTTCTTTCTACATTTTTACCAAGTGTAGGCTTTGGAGATATTGGATTCTATCCTCGTAGCTAGGTTCATAGGAGATCAAGAAAAAGAAGATTGGAGAGTCCTCATTGTATTCGAGGGCTCAACCATATGTCCTTTATTGACTTCCCTTTATGTTTTAGACTTGTTGTAAAGGTCGTGTCTCTAAAGTTGTATTCAAGAGTTTTAATTCAATGTTATAGATGGTTTGAGACAATGTGTCATAGATACTCTTTCATTTTATAAAAGACTTCTATTGTAAAGAAAAGTTTTAATTTTGCACTATTTTCCCATGCTTTAATGTTCATGAATGTTATGAGGGTTGTATGCGACCCATTCGGGGTCAATTACATCATGTTACTTCTAGGGGGTAATCTGGGTCGGCAGTTTTCATTGGGATCACCAACCTGTTCGGCGATTCGCTGAATGGAACTATTAGCTCGCCAGACGCAATTTCCACACAATCTCCACACTTTAACCTGTTCATTCAACACACCGTTATTTTTAAAACGACAATAAAGCAATAAAGGGTTTTGGGTTGCCTCCCAAACAACACCTTAGTTAACGTCGTGGCACGATGCAGGTTAACACCCAAACATCAGTTTTGGGGTTAGCCAAAACATCACTTGGCAACCCCCTGCTTTGGGGCGGATGGAGATGAGGCATCACATTACCTGTAAGGTTCTCGAGCAACTGAATGGAGCAATCCTTCGCCTTGCTAAGGCAACTGGATCTATACCTGCAGAGGCATATTTGCCTACTCCGGCCCCTGGCCTTCAGGTATATCTGACGCCATTACCACTTTTGTTGACCCTCCAGGTTCCTCTGCTGCTGTGTTACCACCCAGACCTACTGCTGTTGTTGCCTCCTATAAGCCGATCACTCAGACATCCTTGATCCGAATGGGACAGCTTGCCCAATCTACTGATTGTCGGGATGCCAAAATAGAAAGCTCCATTCCAGGCATGATTCTGGCTGCCCTCGATGATGCTGTGAAACCACTGAGCACTACTATTGATGCTCTAGCAACCAGGATAGCAGTGTGTGAGCGTGACCAAGGAGCCACAGGGGAGGTGACAACCTTAAAGGCCACCATTACAGAGCTGAGGAAAGATGTGGAATACCGAAAGTCCACCGATGTGTCCATGATATTTGGAACAGTGGAAATTCCATGTGCCCAAAATGCCTCAGATCACCACAGGACATGAGGATGGAATGGAGCATACAACCGATCCTAAATCAGAGGCAGAGACTGATGAAGAGATGTTGGAGGGAGCTGCAGTGGATGACATAGCAGAGACAAAAGAAATCATGATAGATGTTGATGTGTAGGCTTCCTTGGCAAAGTCTTCTGCTGCTGGATCTAGTGAAGCTGGCCCTTCGAAGGGTCACTCCGGGCATTGATGCCTAGATGGAGCGACTACTTAGACATGATCCCCTTTTTACCTTCCTCTCTGTCTATCTTCACTTTACCTTTCAGATTTTCTATTATTTGCATTTGAGGACATATTGCTTTTATTTATGGTGGGGTAAGGACCATCTCTTGTGTGCTACTTTTGTTCGTGTTTTGTGTAAATATTTGGGCCATTCTGTTTTAAAAATTGTGTTAGTACAGCTTTTTTGAGGATTTTTGAGGTTATGGCACCTTTTATTTTAGATTGCAAAATGATTTGGACCCTTTCAAAAAATTTTAAATTTTTCGCACATTTTCGTCACCCTTTATATGCTGTTGAATGTGGCTGTTCCTTGGCAAATTTGAGTCTTGGTTTCGATCCATACAGAGGACTTGAATAGTGCTCTCAATCGAACAAACATGAATGCACGGCTACGATGAGGCTAAATGAAGTTGCATAAACAATATGTGAACTCTTTGTATCTCGTCATGACTAGCATTGTATCAAATTGAGTCTGTTGTGATGATCATTCCACACTAGCGAAAGTGTGGAGTCTTGTTTGACTTATAGTGTCAATGCCTAGTGTGATGAGCTTACCTGTGAACTATGCATGATAGATCCTAGAATTTACCCCGTTGGTCCGGTCAATTGAGTGATACTATCTCTTGATATGATCTTAAGCAAATTCTACGAGTGTGAGCCAATTTAACATATACATCTTTTGTGACCTACCTTGTGGGTGTGTGATTCTCTCTTGAACACCCTTTGAGCCTTTCCCTTTTCTTTGGAAGAAACTTGATGAAAGCAATGAACTTTCTTTATCGATCACCCATAATCCTCATGAAGTTGTGGTTAGTTGAATAACCAACTTAGGCCAAAAGCCTAAGTTGAGGGTGTGTTGAAAAGATAGGGGAAAGTCAAGAAGTGCAAGGACCTCTTACCCATGATTTTGAGAAAAATGGAACCCCTCCACATATATAAAAAGAAAGACAGAAGAGAAAAATAAAAAGAAATGGGGTTTCCTAACAATTCCTTTGAAGCGAATAATAGCATGACCTATGATGCACTAATGTAAATGATGAAGGAAAAAGGAAAGGGAGTGTTGAGAGCACCACATATCATGAGGATGAAAGTAACTTAGCCTAAATGACCACACCTTTACACTCAGCCCCATTACAAGCCTTGAAAAGACCTTCTTGATCTTGAGTGAGCTAAAACAAGTGTTGATTGGAAAATACGGGCAAACCTATGAGTGAAAATTATGCATTATGTTCTTCTTTATGAGTGTGAGCGTTGCATCTGATTCCAACACTTTAAACTGTGAAACCATTGTGTGAATATGGAATTATTATTTGTGTGAGGGCATTTGAACACTATAGTTGAGCTTGAACTTGCATTTCAAGCAAGTATTGTGAGCATGAGATTCGTTGATATTGGTGAGTGACAACTTGAATCTTTGAGTGCACATTTGATCTATGCATAAGTAAATTGAGACTTATTTTGTGCATTCATGATTGATTCTTGTGTAGCACTGTTCGAGACATCCGGTTTGAACGACTGAACTTGAGTTTGCTTGAGGACAAGCAAAAGTTTAAGTTGGGGGGTTGATGAGTCCAAAAATTGGACTCATTCAGGGCTATATTTTAATAGATATTGTGTCCTCAAATGCTTATTTTATCTCAAAATCTGATGAAAACCCTTAAGTTTCAGGTATTTGAAGTTTTAAGAAAAGCATGGACACTATGTCGCAAAAAGGAACGAAAAGGCTGAAAAGAACGAAGAAATGAAGAACTGAGGATCCCCGAGGCCACTTGTCGAGTCACCGAAGTGTCTTACTTCGCCTTTTGTTCCAGTGTGCTGAGCCTTAAAGAAAAGGATCAAGTTGGCGGAGGAAGGGAGCGGTCGGCACATCGCTGAGCAATTTCGCGATGCAGTACCATGCCGCCCAATGACTTAGAGCACGATGAGACTGAAGGCTGGTGCAGGACGGCGATGAACTACACCAAAGGGCGAATTGCTGAGTTGATCGGCGATTCCGACTAATGAAGGCGAATGATCCGCTGCAGCACAAATCTGTGAAAAATATAAATACTAGTTAGAGTTTTAGTTATAGTGTGGAACAATTATTATAATTTTCACTTAGAGTCAAACAATTGTGATAGTTCTCATATATAATGGTACGTTTTGATATTTTTGCCCTAAGTTTGAGAGGGTTTTGAAGACTTGAAGAAGAAGAGGGTTTCGTCTCCAAGGATTTGGACTTGGGTCTCTCAAATTTTTCTATTTACGACAAGACAAGAATGAAGAATTCGAGAGACCCAAGTCGAAATCCTTGGACACGAAACCCTCTTCTTCTTCAAGTTTTCAAAACCCTCTCAAACATAGAGAAAAAATTTCAAAAATTACTATTCTATATGAAAACTATCACAATTGTTCGACTCTAAGTGAAAATTATAATAATTGTTCTACACTAAAACTAAAACTCTAACTAGTATTTATATTTTCACAGATTTGTGCTGCAGCGGATCGTTCAGCGTCGTTAGTCGGAATCGCCGATCAACTCGGCGATTCCCCCTTTGGTGTAGTTCATCGCCATCTTGCACCAGCCTTCAGCCTCGTCGTGCTCTAAGTCATTGGGCGGCATGGTACTGCTTGCGGAACTGCTCGGTGATGCGCCGACTGCTCCCTTTTTCCGCCGACTTGATCCATTACTTCAGAGCTCAGCACACTGGAACAAAAGGCGAAGTAAGGCCCTTCGGCAACTCGCCAACTGGACTCGGTGATCCTCATGCCTTCATTTCTTCGTTCTTTTCAGCCTTTTCATTCCTTTTTGCGACATAGTGTCCATGCTTTCCTTAAAACTTCAAATACCTGAAACTTTAGGGTTTTCATCAGATTTTGAGATAAAATAAGCATTTGAGGACACAATTTCGATTAAAATATAGCCCTGAATGAGTCCAATTTGTGGACTCATCAACACCCCCAACTTAAACATTTGCTTGTCTCAAGCAAACTCAAGTTCAGCCGTTCAAAAAGGGTGTCTCAAACAGTGCTACACAAGACTCAATCATGAATGCACACAACAAGACTCAATGTACTTATGCAAAGATCAAATGTGCACTCAAAGATTCAAGTTGTGACTTACCAATATCAATGAATCTCATGTTCACAATACTTGCTTCAAATGCAAGTTCAAGCTCAACTATAGTGTTCAAATGCCCTCAAACAAAGAATGATTCTATATTCACACAATGGTTTCATAGTTTAAAGTTTTAGAATCAGATGCAACGCTTACACTCACAAAGAAGAACATAATGCATAATTTTCACTCATAGGTTTGCCTGTATTTTCCAATCAACACTTGTTTCAGCTCACTCAAGATCAAAAAGGTATTTTCAAGGATTGTATGGGGCTGATTGCAAAAGTGTGGTAATTTAGGCTCAGTGACTTTCATCCTCATGAAATATGGTGCTCTCAACACTTCCTTTCCTTTTTCCTTCATTATTTTGATTAGTGCATCATAGGTCATCCTATTATTCGCTTCTAATGAATTGTTAGGAAACCCCATTTCTTTTTCAATCTTTTTCTTTATCTTTTCTGTCTTTTATATATTTATTTATTTTATATGGAGGGGTTCCATTTTTCTCTAAACCATGAGTAAGAGGAGACTTTCCTTGCACTTCTTGACTTTCCCCTATCTTTTCAACATACCCCTAACTTAGGCTTTTGGCCTAAGTTGGCTATTCTACTAACCATAACTTCATGAGGATTATGGGTGATGGATAAAGAAAGGTCATTGCTTTAATCAAGTTTCTTCCAAAGAAAAGGGAAAGGCTCAAAGGGTGTTCAAGAGAGAATCACATGCTCACAAGGTAGGTCACAAAAGAGGTATATGTCAAATTGGATCACACTCGTAGAAGTTGCCTAAGATCATATCAAGAGATAGTATCACTGAGTTGACTGGACTAACGGGGCAAATTCTAGGATCTATGATGCATAGTTCACAGGTAAGCTCATCACACTAGGCATTGAAACTATAAGTCGAACAAGACTCCACACTTTCGGTAGTGTGCAATAATCATCACAAGAGACTCAATTTGATACAAGGCTAGTCATAACGAGATGCAAAGAGTTCACATATTGTTTATGCAACTTCATTTGGCCTCATCGTAGCTGTGCATTCATGTTCGTTCGATTGAGAGCACTATTCAAGTCCTCTGTATTGATCGAAACCGAGACTCAAATTTGCAAAGGAACAGCCACATTCAACAACATATAAAGGGTGGCGAAAATGTGTGAAAAATTTAAAAAATTTCGGGAAGAAGGGTCAATATCCCTTTTTCAATTATAACAAAAAGGGAGCCATAAGCTCAAACATCCACAAAAAGGAAGTGATAATATCAGTTAAAATAGAACCACCTAAATATAAGCACAAAACACGAACATCAATATTCACACAAAAGGTGGGCCTCACCCCACCACAAAAAAAAATCCTCAAATGCAAGTAACAAAATATCTTGACTTGAAAAATAAAGAAAGACAGAGAGGGAGGTAGAAATTCTGTCTACGTAGTCACTCCGTCTGTCTGGGCATCAGTGCCCTTACCTTGAGCTTGGGCCGTAGTGCCTGAGGTAACCTCAGAGGGGACAACAGTACCTGCTTCACCAAAGTCTGGTGATTGTGAGTCTGCCAGAAAGACATCCACATCTCTTTTTTGTTGCGACGGAGAGGGTTGAAATGCTAAGCGGCAATGTAATCCAAGTCCGAGCACAATTCAACAACTAAAATACTTTTAAAATGCAAGAAATCTAGAAACTAGAGTGCAGGTGTGAGTTTGAACAGATAAAAAGTTAGGGAAAGTGAACGAAGTTGAAACTTTTTAAACCTTTGGCTTGCGAAAACCGTCTAGTTTTTTTTTCTTTTACCCACGAGGTGACATTAGTTGAGCTCGCCTACTCACTCGGTGGAACGCCGACTGTTTAGCTTCTGACACCGAAATTTACAGGACCAATGGTTTATAGGGGGTCCAAACAACGATTTCCATCGTGATCGTCGACATGATCGGCGATTCACCAATCATTTCCAAAGCTCTCCGAGTTTTACAGACTCCAATGTTAACAATGTCTTGAGTAAAATGATAGACCAGGTCGAATTCACCAAAACCTTCGGTGACTCGCCGACTGTATCTATCGCTTGCCATCCTTCACTTTGGCGAACAGTTCTCATACTTTAACACTTTACAAACAACACACCATTATTTTATCAAGAAATAAAAAGTAAATGGAGGTCCTTCCTGATCTTCAACTTTTATGGCTCCATTGGTGAACACTCGCATTTTTCTAAAGGGTCCAGACCATTTGGATTTGAGTTTTCTAGGAAAGAGTCTAAGTCGAGAGTTGTATAGCAAAACCCAATCTCCTACCTTGAAGTCCCGCTTGAGTATTCGAGCATCATGCCATTTCTTCATACTCTCGTTGTAGATGGCTGAACTTTCATACGATCTGAGTCTAAATTCATCCAGTTCGTTCAGCTGCTTTAGTCTCGACCATGAAGTTTTTGACCAATCCAAATTTAAAGCTTTCAATACCCACAATGCTTTGCGTTCTAACTCGATGGGCAAATGAAAAGCCTTACCATAAACCAACTGATATGGAGACATATCGATAGGTGTTTTGTAAGTAGTTCGATATGCTTATAGTGCATCATCGAGTTTCCTAGACCAGTCAGTTCTGTTGGAATTCACTGTTTTTGCTAAGATGCTTTTGATTTCCTGATTCGACACTTCGACTTGGCCACTTGTTTGGGGATGATATGGGGTTGCTACTTTGTGTTTCACCCCATATTTGCTCAGTGCCATTGAAAACAACCTATTGCAAAAGTGGGACCCCCCATTTCTAATGATTTCCATCAGAGTACCAAAACTTGCGAAGATGTAACGTTTCAGAAATTAGACAACACTTTTTCCTTCGTTGTTTGGAAGTGTGATGGGTTCCACTCATTTGGAAACATAATCTACAGCCACCTAGATATATTTATTTCCAAATGAGCTCACAAATGGGCCCATAAAATCAATCCCCAATACATCAAATGTATAGCTCGATCGCTAAAATAGGAGTGAGAGGTAATTCATGTCTTCTAGACACTTCGCCTTGCTGTTGACATTGAGAGCATTTCTTCGCAAACTCATGTGCATCCTTGTAGAGGGACGGCTAGTAATATCAAATCTGGAGAACTTTAGCGACGGTGCGAATACCACCATAGTGACCTCCCACTGGAGATGTATGACATGCGTGGAGAATTTCTACCGCTTCTTCTTCCGTAACACACCTTCTAATGACATGGTCAGCACACTCTCGAAACAAGTATGGTTCATCCCAAAAGTACTTTTTAACATCGAACATGAACCTCTTGTGTTGGTAAAAAGTCAACTCATACACCATCAGCCCACACACAATGTAATTTGCAAAATCGGCATACCATAGCTTATGTTTAAGAGATATTGCAAACACCTGTTCATCGGGGAAAGAGTCATCTATGTCGACCTCATGCTCATCATTTTCCCTATCTTCCAACCTTGATAAGTGATCAACCACTTGGTTTTCGCATCCTTTTCAATCTTTTACCTCAAAATCAAATTCCTGAATAGTAGCACCCACCTTATCAATCTTGGTTTTGCATCTTTCTTTTTCATCAAGTAATGGAGTGCAGCATGATCAGTACGTACGATTAATTTGGTGCCTAGAAAGTATGCCCGAAACTTTTCAAATGCATAGACTACTGCAAGCAACTCTTGTTCAGTGACCGTATAATTTTGCTGGGCACTATTTAGAGTTTTGCTTGCGTAATAAATTGGGTGAAATAGTTTGTTGCGCTTTTCCCCCAACACAACCCCTAATGACATACCGCTAGCATAACACGTTAATTCAAAAGATTCGGGCCAGTTAGGGTTGATGATAATCGGGGTGGATACTAGTTTCTCTTTCAAACACCGAAATGCAGCCATACAAGCATCATCAAAATAGTATTCGTTTCCTTTGCTAAGATTTTGCATAAAGGTTGTGCAATCTTTGAGAAGTCTTTAATGAACCTTCGGTAGAACCCTGCATGCCCCAAGAAGCTGCGAACACCCTTCACTTAATTCAACGGGGGTAATTTCTCGATGACCTCAATCTTTGCCTTATCAACTTCTAGCCCCTTTTGCGTAACTTGTACCAAAAAATGATACCTTCTTTCACCATAAAGTGACATTTCTCCCAATTCAGAACCAGATTCATTTCCATGCATCTTTGGAGTACCTTCCCTAAATGTGTTAAGAATTCTTCAAACGTATCCCCTACGACTGAGAAGTCATCCATGAATACCTCCATAGAGTCTTCGACCATATCCGCAAAAATCGACAACATGCAAATATTCCATAAAGGCAAGTAACAGTGGTTTTCTCTTGGTCTTCCAGTGCAATAGAGATTTGATTGTAACCACAGTACCCATCCATAAAACAATACCACCCTCTTTCTAATAATCGGTCAAGCATCTGGTCCATGAAGGGCATTGGAAAATGGTCTTTCTCGGTCTATGAGTTAAGCTTTCGATAGTTCATGCATACTCTCCACCCAGTCACTGGTCTAGTTGGCACAACTTCTCCTTTTGCATTTAGGACTACGGTTATACCTCCCTTTTTCGGTACACATTGCACTGGACTTACTCACTTACTATCTGCAATCGGGTAGATCATTCCCGTATCTAGTCACTTGATGATCTTATTTTTCACCACCTCTTGCATTGGAGGGTTCAATCTCCTTTGATGCTCCACACTAGGTTTACAGTCATTGTCGAGCCGAATCTTGTGAGTACAGATGCCAGGAGGAATTCCTACTATATTGGCTATTGTCCATCCAATAGCTTTTATATGCTTCAGCAGTGGCCCACCTTTGTGTTATATTTGATGTTTGTATGTTGTGTATATTTGGGTTGTTCTGTTTAAATTGTGTTATTATAAACTGCTTTAATTCAAACTGCAAAATGATTTGGACCCTTATTTTTTGCACATTTTTTCCACCCGTTATATGCACTTGAATGTGGCTGCTCTTTTACAAAAAATTGAGTCTCGGTTCCAATCAATCCCGACGACTTGAATAGTTCTCTCAACCGAACGAACATGAATGCGCGGCTACGATGAGGTCAAATGAAGTTGCATGGAAAATATGTGAACTCTTTGCATCTCATTTTGACTATTCTAGTATCGAATTGAGTCTCTTGTAATGACCGTTATACACTACCGAAAGTGTGGAGTCTTGTTTGACTATAGTGTTGATGCCTTGTGTGATGAGCTTACCTTTGAACTATACATGATAGATCCTAGAATTTACCCCGTTGGTCCGGTCAACTAAGTGATGCTATCTCTTGATATTATCTTAGTTAACTTCGAAGAGTGTGAACCAATTTGACATATACCTCTTTTGTGACTTACGTTGTGAGTGTGTGAACAACTTTTGAACACCCTTCGAGCCTTTCCCTTTTCTTTGGAAGAAACTTGATGAAAGTAATGACCTTTCTTTATCCATCACCCATAATCCTCATGAAGTGATGGTTAGTTGAATAGCCAACTTAGGCCAGAAGCCTAAGTTAGGGATGTGTTAAAAAGATAGGGGTAATTCAAGAAGTGCAATAAAAGTCTCCTCTTACCCATGATTTTGAGAAAAATGGAACCCCTCCATATATGAAAAAAAGACAAAAAAGAAAAAGCCGATTGTTGACTTGGAGATGTTGCATACAGACACATCATCTCATACTCAGGCTGGTGAGCCTTCAAGTACCCCTTGCACTTTCACTTATGTCCCTTCTAGTTGTGTTGCTGGTACTACTTCCACTGATGTTTCTCTTTCTGTTTCCCTGCCCCCATTTACCCAGGTTATATTGTTCAAAATGGGCCATCTGGCCCAATCTGCTGATGTGTGTGCCACCCAGGTAGAGGCTGATGTTGCTGGGATGAAATTAGAGGGCTATTTCTTCCACCTTAACTCCTATCCGCGCTGCGTTGAGAGAGCACCAAGAGCTAATCACTGTGCATGGATTAGCATTATATGCCCTTACAGTCAGAGATGAGGCATTTAGGTGGAGTGGGCACTGATGTGAGGATGTCTGAGAGCTGATATTATTGGATGGAGACGTGATATGGATGAGCTTAAATCCACAAATTTGTCTATGTTCTTCGATACGGTGGACCTTCTCGAGTTCCCTAGTTCAGAGTTGCCATCCATATTTGAGATCCCTTCGGCTCTTACTAGCAGAGATGATGTTGTGGCTGATGAGGATGCCGATTCTGATACTCCCGAGACTGATGAGGAGGAGCTTGGTACAGGAGATACAACAGTGTATGATGACCTAGAGGGCGTGATGGTGTATACAACTTTGGAGGCCTCTTTTCACGATACATCGATGGTGGACTCTAGTGAAGCGAAGGATGGAGTGGAGTCGGGCACTGATGCCCGAATTGAGGGAGTCACGGATATGCAGAGTTCACCTCATGCTTTGCTTGATAGGGAGATCTTTACTCTCCTTAGTTTTATTTTGAATCTTTTGTTATTTCTTTTACATTTAGGACAATTATTAGTTTAGTTTGGCGGGGTGAGGTATCTTCATACCTGCCTCTTTTGAGTTGATTCTATGAATGTTTGACTTGTGATAACTTTTTATGCTTACACCGTGTGATAATGGCTTTTTGGTTTTTAATGTAATTTTTTGTTTGTTTTTAATCTAAATTTAAAATTTCACACCTTTTGACGTTTGTGGATGTGGTTGTTCTCTTTCATATTTGTGTATCGGTTGTGATCAATATCGATTACTTGAATAGTGCTCTTGATTAAATGATATGATTTCCCAATTCCAAAGAGGTAAATTTGAGTTGCATAAGTCATGTGTGAACTCTTAGCATCTCATTGTGACTGGTCGGTTGTTGAATTGAATCTTGTAATGATCGTTGCACGTGAGCTGAAAATTGTAGAATCTTGATTGATGTTTGTGTTGAATATGGTGAGATCGTCTTGAAATATGTTCTTGGTAAAACCTACAACTTGCCCTGTTAGTCCAATCAATTTATGTAGGTGAATAATAAAAATGATCTTAGGCAAAAAAATTTGAGAGTGAACCAAATTGCTTGTATACCTCTTTGTGACCACTTTGTGAGAGTGTGAACCCATCTTCGCACCGTTTGAGACTAGCCTATTCTTTTGATGAAACATGAGCACATTTGACCTCTTCTTCCCATCACTAGAACCTTCCTGAAGCATTGTTCAATTTCAATAATCAACTTAGCCAAAAGCCTCAGTTGGGGATGTGGTGAAAAAGGAGGAAGGACAAGAAGTTTGTGAAACATTTTCCCTTGATACATTGTGTTTAACAAGATGGAACCCCTCCATATAAAAAACAAGAAAAGAGAAAAAAGAAAAAGAAGAAAAAGATTGAAAAGAAAGAGTGTTGCAATAAAGTTTGTGCAATGGACAAAAGAAATGGGGTATCAAATGAATCATGATTAAAATAACATAGGGTGGATTGTGAAAATAAAATAGAGTGAAACAAAAGGAGAAAAAGTGAAATGCAGGCCATGCTTCATGAAGGTAGAGTCACTAAGACAGAATGATCATACCCTCAGCCCCGTTACAAGCCGCGAAAGACCTTTGTGATGTTTATTGAGTTTATTATCATCTTGATTGGAAAATAATGGAAAGCATATGGGTAGAATCATGCATATGTTTATCTTTGAGAGTGTGAGAGTTGCTTTTGATTTGTTAATTCTGAAGATTTGATGAGCTTTGTATGAGCATGGAATCTTTCTTGATGTGAGACCATTTGAATATTTTTGTTAAACTTGAATTTTCATTTGAAGCAGTGTAAGCTAGTGCTCTATTTGACGATGGCTAGTCATAGTTTGAAACTTGGAGTGCACAAGTGTTTTACTTGAGCACAAGCAAAAGATTAAGTTGGGGTGTTGATGAGTCAAGGATTTCAACTCATTTAGGGCTAATTATCTAGAGTTTTAGTGTCGTCGATGCCCATTTTATGTTGTAAACTAAAGTTTAAATGTTAATTTGCAGCAATGAAGGCGAAAGATCAAGGCAAGGACATTACCGGGCAAAAAGGAGTGAAAAAGTTGAAGAAAAGTAAGGATAATGCTCGCCAAAGCCACTTGGCGAGTCATCCAGTGGCACTTTAGCTCACCTAATTTTCCAGCAGGTCAGCCCCTTGGACAGAGACAGCTCGGCGATTGAAAAGGTGAATTGGTGAACCATCGAGCACATCGGCGAAGTAAATTGTGATTGCCTAAAGTAACCGAGGGAAAGTGTGGAAAATCCAAATCAAGAAAGGGATGAAAGGAAGCACTATACGAGTCACTAAATGGGTCGGCGAGGCTCAACTTACTTCGTCGAGTGGCTCCGAAACTGAAAATCTGGAAGCGTATAAATGTGATTATAAATAGAGTTGGAACTAGCGTTCTGAGATTTAGAGAGTTCCTACATTGGATTTTTTATCCTTAACACTATTCTTTATGTTTTTTAGTAGAGATTAAGGTATCATTTCTTTTTTACTTCAATTCAAGTATTTGGAAGAGTTGTGGATTGTTACCCAAGCTAATAGAAAACATAGTTGGTAACTATTTCTTACTCTTTATTATGTGTGGTTAAAACTCTCATTCATGAGGATGTGATGTCACGACCCAGGGGTACACCCTAGATGTAACAAGGCGTACAAGACCCCGAGAGGCCTCATACAAGCCACTTAGCATACAATAACATAAAGTAATAGAAATGAGACGGAATTTAAAACTTTACAATACAATCAAAGTCTTTTATAAATCAAGCTGAAGTTTGACGTAAGAGAATAGAAATCTTGGGACGCAACCCAAACAATTGTCCAAGACATAAAGGAAAAGCTTATTGGAAAGTGGTGATCACATTCTCAAACACAATGAGGACTCACCAAAACTTCACTTACTTGATCAACAACAAGCTAGCCACGAGTATGAGAATCAAGGTCACTGGACCCTATATTTGATAAGAATCTTTAGATCTCATACTTAGCTTATTTCTAATAAACAAGGGAATCTCTCACCTTTAGTCAATCATATCAAGAAAGGCAATTATAGAAACAATCCTATATAAGAATACATCATATAAAAGAACCACTTCATAAGTAGCTTGAAGTCATAGTTGTGCAATGCATGGATAAGACCCCATAATCTCACCCACACAAAGTACCACTTTAGTCCATCATACAAATTGATCATCTCTTTGATATCATATTTAGCTCATCGTAAAGTACAAGTGGAATCACCTCTAGTCATACATATCATGGAGAGATTATCCAGCTACAATCCACACAATTCATCATTCATGATATAATACATATTATGGAATCATAGGTATTCATTCACCTCCTTGTTCATTTTAAGTTGTAATGTAGAATGCCTCCACATCACTTAATAAGGATCATAGGTAATAGCTTCCATGTCGATCATGATAAGATATAAGTATTCGCCTCCATATGAACATAAATGATAATGGGTAATCACCTCTTGCCTTGCTTTAGGAGTCACATATATATAAGGGTAATCACCTTACACTCCTCATCATATGACATGTGTAATCACACCTCATGTTTATTAACTTAGGAATAGGGGAGATCACCTCACATCCTTCTCATATAAAGGTATTTGGGGGAATCGCCACAAGTCTCATCACATTTCATAGCCCTTGGACTTAGATACATTTAGGTGAGCAAACCTTTCAACCTAGAATCATTCTATGTGAGAATACCTTTCATATCATACCATATTCATGCATAAGTGTGTATATGATATTAACCTTTCAACAACACAACAATTAGATCATGAGCATATTCACTTAACTCTCAAACTGTTTTTAAAGCATGTACATAACCTTAATAAAACATGCATAATATCATATCTTGCCCTTTCAAGGACAAAGATCATATCAAATGAACACATCTAGAAAGACTACATTAGACATGGATATAATCATAGTTCAAGTAGTTCAATTATTACAAACATAATCCCATACTTCACCTCCTTGAGGTTTAAAACCTACTTTCAGTCATCACACTTAGGGTTCAAGCACTAGACATGGCTATCATCCTAACTCATGTGATTCTATCACTTCATCCATTCAAACATTAATGAGGCAAAGTAGGTAGATAAAGCCCTTCCACAACAACTCTACCTAGTAGTCTACCATTTTCATATCAACTTCATTCTTAGGGACTTAACATACTTAATTCATCACATTAACTCCACTTTCAAAACCCTAGAACTCAACATTCATGACTAGAAGGTTTACTCAGATTTACCTCTTACAATCATCATAAGACATTCTAGTTATAAGCTTCATTCTTAAGCAATTTTAACCATATTTCATTATAAGGATTCAATCTCAAGCATTACAAGTCATGATACCTCATATATACATTATTCTAATTCAATTCATGTCTACATGCTCTTGTTCTTTAACAATTACTACTCATAACATCAACCCCAGAAGATTACCTCTAAATCCTCAATTCTCTTCTTTAAGGCATCAACCAACATTACTTCAATTTCACTTATCAGAGTAGGGCTTGTCATAGAAAACATGTAATTTCATCATAACAGCATGATTCACTACTAATTCAATCATAAACAATAAATATCCACTCAATTTGATTCATACTCAACCTAACCCACAATATTGGAAGGAACCTTAACTTGAATTCGGGATTTCATTTTCACAATTGTGCAATAACTAGGGGACTCCATAGATGGAAGAATCTATGGATGAATAAGCTATCATACCTTGATTATAAAGCCTTACAAATCTTTCAACAATGGAGTCTTGACTTGACCTAGCTTGACCCTCTTCTTCTTCTTCTTAACTTTCTAGACACAGAATATTTGAGAGGTAATTGAGTTTCTTATGGTGAATTGAAAGAATGACTTAATTGACTTAGTTAAGGGGTCTAATGTCTTTATATAGGTGGTATAAACTAATATAAATTGACACCACTTAACCCTTAATTAATTCCAGAAATTTCCATAAGCTAACACTTAACCGACTTAAACATGCACACTGCCGCACCCACGAGACCATGCCCACGGGCCGTGGGTGGACCCACAGGGTGTGCTGGTATTCCGTGGGTGGTGGTCTGCAAGTGTACTTTTGGGACCCTGACCCACGAGGCCATCCACGAGGCGTGGACCCCCTAACGGGGTGTGGGTCCCTTCGTGGGTACACTGCCTTGGGGCAAATTCTAGGGTGGTTTTCTAGGGTCCTCTTCAAGGACCCTTGGTTGGTCCTTAGGGAGTTGTACTTTGACATTCTAACCAGAAATCCTTCATTCTAAGTATGGGAAGCTAAATTCACAACTCTAACCCTCACGTCAAGCATTAGTTTAGCTTACTAGTTTTTGGGGTGTTACAATATCTTCCCTTTTGAAACATTCTTCCTCAAATGAAATTCTAGGCACTTCTTAAGGTCACGACTCTAGACTAGCAACCCATCATGCATGCAACTCATTTAAATGCACACAAACAAAGGAGGAAAACTTCAACTACATGCTAAACATACTCAATGCAACACAGGGGAGTAGAAACTACATCTAATAACCCAAAATGCATGGACCTCAACATCTAAGAATGTTCAAGGAGGAACAACCATCTTCGGGTTAAATAATGCTCAACACAATCTCATGGGGGTCATATGCAATTTACTCTAAAAAAGCATTCCTATTTACTCTAAAAAATCATTCATTCAAGGAGGAAATCTCTCAAATACAAACTAAGGAATGCTTATTAATTCATCTCATGAAGTCTATAGGCAACTTATACTCAATGCTCTACAACATGAGGAAAACAATTTTGCAAACTCATTTTATTTCTAAACACAACCTTTCATGAACATCCACAATATGAGAAAATCATAGAAACAAGTAAAACTCACATGACAACACACATAGATCAAACCATGACTATTAAGAACACTCAACGATCTTGCTATCTAGGCACACCATCTCCCCATTGGGAGTCAGCCTAGGTGGACTTTATAAGCACCATTACTTTCAATTCTAAGGTCGGAACAGATCATCACTACACTTTCACATCCTTCACACAAGAGGATTCTAAACCAAGGTGAATTATACTACTACACTTTAGACAAGTTCTAGGCATTATTTAAATACCCTATTCATCAAGTCTACACTAGCATTCCCAAGGCTCAAAATGTCCAAGTAGGGTTCTACTATCAACAACACAAAAGAATAGTGAAGCCCATTCATACTAAACACAACATCAAAGTCTAATATATAAAGTCCATCAAGTCACAAAAGAGAAGATTGGACCGGATGAAGGGTAGGGTTGAGACATACGACGACTATCCCCATTATTTCTAGAAACATTAGGGCAATGCCTTATCTTGTGGCGCAACTCACCACAACAGAAACAAAGATTAGAACCCGCTAGGCACTCACCCGTATGCCTCCTATCACACTTACTACATCCTAGAAATAGAATCTCACTACTATCATCTTGAGACTTAGGGTTAGACACCCTTTCTTGGTTGAACTTAGGAGTCTTTGAGGGCCCTTTCCTCGGGAAATTTTGTCTACAGAGAGACCTTGTCCATCGGACCTTGTGTTGGAGAAGTTTCCATCTCCTGTTTTAACCATCTTTGCTTCCCTATTCTTCTCCTTAAGCTTTAATTCCTCCATTTGTTGGGCGTACACCATAAGACGTGAGATATCCATATCATTATGGAGCATTGACGTACATCATTCTTGTCCTACCATGTTGGACACGTCCATCAAAAACCTACTCATCATATCCCTCTAATTCACCACCATAGATAGATCAAACTTGGATAGTTTGGTAAATTTCAAGGCATACTCCTTAACACTTATGCTACTTTGCCTTAGTTAATGAACTCTTCCAGTTTAGATTCCCTCAACTCTCAGGTAAAGAACCTATCAAGAAACTCTAATTTGAACACTTCTCACTCTATTGGACTCGCTCTTATCGGCCTCCCATCTTTCCATTGTTCATACCATACTTGAGCAACATCTTGCAATTGGTAAGCGGCTAGCTCCGCTTTATCTACCGAAGTCACCCCCATGAAAGCAAGTACCTTATAAACCTCATCTATAAAACCCTTAGAGTCCTCTTCCACTTTGGAGCCATAAAACACCGGGGGTTCATCTAAATATAATCCTTCACTCTTGAAGCGGTCGTACCCACTATTGGGTTCACGGGGGCTACCACCTCTCTATTTGCTTGCACCATCACAACTTGAGCCAACAATTGAAAAGTCGACCTAAACTCTGCATGAGTAACATTCTCAAGTAGAGGATCAATTGGAGCTTAAAGAGGAGCTCGGGGATGAACCTCTTGATCTACATTGTCTTCCTCATTCCTTCTAGCATTAGCCCTTGTAGTAGTCATATCCTGAAAACCATAGGGCACAAATTAGGGGAAAGACCTAATAGAATTAAATTCTATGGTACGTTTTAGAGATGAAAAAGTGAAATTTCCTAAGTATCTAATAGCCTCTCATTCATAAATGTGGCGTATTTCACACTTATGAACAAGACTCTACTAGATGTGGTTTTGAGACAATCCTAGAATCATTCTAAATCTTTTGCTCTGATAAACAATTTTGTCACAACCCATAGGTACACCCTAAATGTAACATGGCACATATAATCCCAAAGGACTCAATGTAAGCCACTTAGCACATCATACCATAAAGCAATATAAATGATGAGGAAATTTTAAAACTTTTTCCATACAATGAAACTCTTTATAAAAGCAAATGGAAGTCTAAAACACTTTGTCTCAAACCATCTAAAACAACTTGAATAAATTTTTGGCACGCAACTCGTATTAATGTCTGAAACATAAAAGAAAGACATAAAGGAAAGGTGATCACATCCTCGATGATATGACGACTCACTAAGTCTTCAACTCCTTGCTCTACTAGAAACCTAGCCACGAGAATGTAACTCAATATCGTCAAACCCTACATTTGATAAGAATGTAGGCAAGAGTGTGCGTTAATACAAAATGTAATAAATATTATAGCTAGCATAACATCATAAGAGCACCACATAAGGGTTAGTAAACATAAGACATAATCATAATATCCAACATAGACATAATGTAAGCATTAGTCCTCATATGTCATAATCTATAGCGTAGGAGATACCACATATTAATAAGAATATTCCACACTTAAATCCGCACAACATAAGAGAAACTTCATAAGTAACCTTCAAGTCATACTTGTGAAATGCATAGATGAGACCCCATAATCGCACCCATGCTAAGGACCATTTTTAGGTTATCATACCTCTTTATCATCTTTAGATCTCATACTTAGCTTACTTCTCATAAATAAAGGGAATCTCTTACCTGTAGTCAAGCATTTCAAGGAAAGCAACTGTAGCAAAAATCCAATATAAAAATACATCGTATAAAAGAACCACTTCATAAGTAGCTTCAAGTACATATCAAGGAATCATACGTATTTTCCTCCATGTTCATTTTAAGGTGTAATGTAGGTATTCTCCTCCACATCACTTAATAAGTATCATGGTAATCGCATCAATGTCCATCATGATAAGATATGGGTATTTGCCTCCATATCAAAATAAAGGCTAATGGGTAATCATGTCTTGCCTTGCTTTAGGAGTCACACACACACATATATATATATATGGGTAATCACCTAACACTCCTCATCATATGACATGGGTAATCACCTCATGTTTATTAACTTAGTAATAGGAGAAATCACCTCACATATTTCTCATATAAAGGTCTTTGGGGGAATCACCATAAGTATCATCACATTTTCTATCCCTTGAACTTATATTCATCTAAGGTGAGCAAACCTTTCAACCTAAAATCATTCTATGTGAGAGGACCTTTCATATCATACCATATTCATGCATAAGTGTGTATATGAGAATAATCTTTCAACAACACAACAATTAGATCATGAGCATATTCACTTCACTCTCAAAGTGTTCTTAAAGCGTGTACATAACCTTCATAAAACATGCATAATATCATATCTTTCCCTTTCAAGGTCAAAGCTCATATCACATCAACACATCTAGAAAGACTACATTAGACATGGATATAATCATAGTTCAAGTAGTTCAGTTACTAAAAGCATAATCCCATACTTCATCTCCTTGAGGTTCAAAACTTACTTTCAATCATCACACTTAGTGTTCAAGTACTAGACGTGGATATCATACTAACTCATATGATTCTATCACTTCATCCATTCAAAGATTCATGAGGCCGATTAGGTAGACAAAGTCCTTCCACATCAACTCTACGTAGTAGTCTACCATTATCATATCAACTTCACTCTTCGGGCCTTAACATACTTAATTCATCACATTATGTCTACTTTCAAAACCCTAGAAGTCAACATTCATGACTACACACCTTACTCTTAAAGCTTTACCTCTGACAATCATCATACATATCTAGATCACAAGACTTTCTAGTCACAAGCTTCATTCTTAAGAAATTCTAACCATATTTCATCGTAAAGATTCCATCTCAAGCATTACTAGTCATGATCCCTCATAGAAACATTATTATAATTCAATTCATGCCTACATGCTATTTTTCTTGAACACTTACTACTCATAACATCAACCCTAGAAGATTACCTCTAAATCGTCAATTCTCTTTTTTAAGGCATAAACCCACATTACTTAAATTTAATCTATTAGACTAGGGTTAGGCATAGAAAATATGTAATTTTATCATAATAACATGATTCACTACTAATTTAATCATAAACAATCAATATGCACTGAATTTGATTCATACTCAACTTAACCCACAATACTGGAAGGAACCCTAACTTGAATTAGGGATTTTATCTTCAGAATTGTGGAATAACTAGAGGACTCCATAGAGAGAAGAATCCATGGATGAGTCATGTAACACACCTAAATGCTTAAACAAATAGTCGCATGTCGTTACATCATCTCATAATTACTAGAATATGTTTTATTCTCATTTTTGGAACTTGAAATGTTGTGATTTGCAAACCTGCGTAGCATAAACTGTTATCGTAAATTAAGGTATTGTATGGGGGTATTTGCGTAATTATCTACTTAAACATACTTATACATTGGAAGTGTGGGTATAAAGTACATAATTATAGCTATATACGTATGCTTTTTGGGCAGCCATCTATTTGTTTGGGCGGCCCCTTTTGGTGACATCTGCCCATGTGACAAGGATAACTTTTGTAGCTATATATCTTTACACCTCCTTTGATTGAATTCGTTTTCTCTCAAGTATAAGAACATTATAACATTATCTAAACAATTGTTCTTCAAAATCAAGAGAAAAACTAAGTCCTTTTGGCTGGAACCCGACACACACACTTCCTTTTGGTAAGTGACAAAATCTGCTCTGAGCTGGGTAGTGTTTATTATTTTATCCATATCTCATTCAAAAGAACTTAGTTTACAGTGAATAAATAAGTTTTTGAAAGCTAATTTGTAGCCCTACAACTATTGCGTTTATGTAAAATTCTAATTTAACTGTTATGGATACGAAATAAGGGACGCAACATATGACATGTTCTGTCTAGATTTTGGAATTAGAAATCTTGTACGTTCAACTGTTAGTGTTTTGATTATATCTTTTTGTACAAAGCGTATTTTGCGGTGATTCTTTATTATTTGCAGGCTTAAGAGATGTCATTTCTTATGAAGGATATAAATTCCATTTTGGCCATTTCCTGTTTCAAATCTAAGTTGTGACATGAAGTGCGTTTATTGGGCAAAATATCTATTTTGGGAGTATAGTCGTATTTGTATAGGCTAGGCTTACTTGTGATGATAACCTTGTGTTACGCCATCATTTTTGAGCTACTAGAAAGTAAATAAGTTATTGAATTCATTTTTTAAGGTTGTATATCCTCGTGTACGAGTTGAAGATTTTGATACGCTGGTTGGTCTACGATTTGAACTCGTGAAGTCGTTTTGGACTGTTTTTGTGCTAAAGAACTGAGGTTTGTGTATCAACTCATACTTGTACTCTTTTTACCTGTTGGTATATCTGAAAGTTTACTTTGGTACCTTGGCTACCTCTTGTCACTTTGCATTGTTGTATTGGTATTCTTTAAGACGTTAAAGACATTTGTGTAACTGGCCCACTTGTACTGATTGGTTGATCACTTGACACTCTTTTTGGGACCTTGTCCTTCTTGTGGCTGTGACTTTGTCACTCTTGGCATGCCTCTTGATTCAGATCATTTACCATCTTGACTCTAGATTTTTAGTCCGTCTTAAGAATGGAAGTTGTCCATTCTAAGTACGAACTAGAAAGCCATTTTTAATATGGTTCTTGGTTCTCTTGACTATTGGGTTTTGACCCTCCTTGATACCTGCTTGTGCTTGCTGTGACAACATGATGTATATATTGGGCGAGCCTTGTTGTTGAATCTCTTGAAAAACTGTGCTATGAGCATTCTTGACATTTGGATCTTTAAATATCGAACTTGATACTCTTTATATATTGTTTACTTGATTTATTTATTATGTTCAATTATGCTGCCCTTTACTTGAGAATGATAACTTAGCGAATTTTAGGGCTCCTAACCTATAGTTTTTACACCTCTAAGCTATATGCTTAGTGATAGTTGTTTCTATAGTAGGGAATGATCCAGAGGATGCTTGAAGTTGGCCATTGAAGATGGAGATTTTGAAAGCTTTAAGGAAGATCACATTTGCATATAGGCATATATATTTTGTATAAACCTTGGGACTTGTACATAATCTATGTTTTGTATATTTACATGAGAATTTGAGGGTTGATTTGGTCATGTCACCATGGGTTGTAATATAAGTATCGCTATACGTTTTTATCTTTTTAGGGTGTGTAAACCCAAGTCTTGTAATATACTAAATTTACTATTTGTTTCGAATGTTTGTGTGAAGTATGAGCAAACTGATTTCGGTACTCAGAAGCTTGTAATATTCTTCTTACTTCATCCTTGAGTGTGAGGATAATATATGTACATGAAAAGCTCATCGGTGATTTGCTTAAATTACTTTTTGGAGGTCATTATGAACCTAATCCCTCTACTAGATATAATCAGTATGCCCTCGTTAATCGCTTTTGAATGTCGCAAGTATAAGTTAGGTCTCTGTAAAAAGGGTCGCTACAAATAAGCTATCATACCTAGATTATAAAGCCTTAAAAATCTTGCAACAATGGAGTCTTGACTTGACGTAACTTGATCCTCTTCTTCTTCTTCTTCTTCTTCTTCTTCTTCTTCAATTTCTAGAGAGAGAATATTTGAGAGGGAATTGGGTTTCTTTTGGTGAATTGAAAGAATGCCATAATTGACTTAATTTAGGGGTATAATTTTTATATAGATGTGGTCTTAACTTATATAAAATGACACCACTTAAACCCTAATTAATTCCGAGAATTTCCATAATCCAACACAAACATGCCCACTTCCTCACCCACGAGACCACGCCCACGAGCCGTGGGTGGACCCATAGGGCGTACTGGTCTTTTGTGGGTAGTGAGCTTCAAGTGCACTTTTGGGACCCGCACCCAGAGCCTATCCATGCGGCATGGACCCCCCTACGAGGTGTGGGGCCCTTCGCAGATACACTACCTTGGGGCAGATTCTAGGGTGGTTTGCTAGGGTCCTCTTCAAGGACCCTTGGTTGGTCCTTGGGGAGCCATACTTTGACGTTTTAACCCGAAATCCTTCATTCTAAGTACGGGAAGCTGATTTCACAACTCTAACCCTCACGTCAAGCTCTAGTTTAGCCTATTAGTTACCGGGGTGTTACAATTAGCTTGGGCCATCATGGGTTATGCCAACACTTGAAAAGTGGCATGCGTCATTTGCTCAAAAAAGGATCAACTGAAACTTGAGGAGCCTCAAGCTCCACATTGTCATTGCTTGCATTCCTTCTCACATAAGTTCTTCGAGGGGGTATATTTTGAAAAGGATTGAAGACTATTTAGGAGAAGTATCTTGATAGAGATAGACTCTATGGCATGACATAAGTGTAATAAAAGAAACGACGTTAATAACTTTTTAGCCTCTTATTCATAAATATGGTGTGTTTCACAGTCATGAGCAGGAATCTACTCAACGTAGCTTCCTAGACATCCTAAGACCTTTTCTAAAACCTAGTGCTCTGAATACCATGTTTTTCACTACCCAAAATACACCCTAGACGTGACAAGGTGAATAAAACCCCGAAAGGCCCTACATAAGTAAATTGACATACATGCATAACAACATAATAGACAAAAGTAGAGTATTTTATATCTTGAAAGAGTTTCAACATAAAAGTAGACAGGAATCATCAAGCCCTATATTTGTGAACTAATTTATGCAAAAATATTCATTAGTACATGGAATTTACGAAGTATGAGGGGTATAAACAAAAACGTGATACATTATCATATGCAGACATAATCGAAAACATGATATGCATGACCAACTAAATAATAGTAAAACCTTTAAGGAAACACTACAAATCATAAACACAATATATTCATCTTAAAATAATAAGGTGATCTTCACAAAGATTTGAAAGTAACTTAATTTTTTTTGGGGATATTTACTATAACCGACATAGACCACGTGAACGATAACAAAAAATCTAGTGTCTTTCATCCACACAAAAGAGAGATGTCTTACTTTCCATGGAAAGGATCTTAACTTCTAGGTTAGCTGCATCCACTAGCTATGCCACTGAAGACAACCTACAGGGGCACGTAGTTAGAGAAAAGGAGATTGCTCAAAGAGTGCCAACCTTTACTAACAAGAGAACCTTAATATCAATATCATTTTGGTACTAAGTAGAATTCCAAACAGAATGAGTAATGAATATAAACATATAATAAATCATGGGAAAGAATAATTAATTAACTAATTCAAGCTAAAAACAACATAGAATGTCTCCTTAAATCTTAAATCATGAATATGTGAGAAAACTATTCATCAAACCATCATCCCTTAATGTGAGAAAACCTTTCACAATTTAGTTGATGTAAATCTTAGATCAACCTAGATCATAAGACATTCATTTTAATCAATCATGCACATCTTTCATGGAAACATCAATCATAGCTTTATAACTTTATCATAAATTCATACCTTTCTAGTGTTCACAGTCAAAATCATGTATCATATATGGGTTCATATGGATTTAATTGGAAAGCATGTAATTGAGTCTAAGCAATCATAATAATATCAACATAAAATAATTGAATCCATACAAATAGAACCCATGAAGAACTGAATTAGAACTTAACCAATTTCGGAAAGTTAAATTGGAGAATTGGAAAATCTTTTGGAATCAATTGGGGAAAGGAACCCATTGATCATCCCCTTACATACCTTGATCTTGAATCCCACTGAAATTGATGAAGATAGGAGACTTAAACTTAAAAACCCTAGAATCCCTTGTGAACATTGGAGATAATTTGGAGAGATGAATTTTCTTTGGATGTTAGAATTAGGAAAATGATTTTACAGTGAGTAGTTTTGGACTTAAAAACATATATACGTCTTGGAATTAGGGTCAAAATAACATAGCCTAGGCATTAAACACATAGGAAAAGACCTAAATACCATTAAGAAAAAATTGTCAGACATAGCCTTTGGAATGGAATGTACAAGTCAACCGTTGACCAAAGTACTGGAACCTTAAAATAAGCTAACTTTCGATAAGAACTTTGTACCACCCGTAGACATTCTAGGGTCCGTAGAACCAAATTGTATAAATTAACATTCAACCATGAATTTTCACTACGTATGGAACTTTTCTACAGGACCTTTCTACTGTCTGTAGTCCATTGGAAAGACTGTCCTGGTTAATCATAAAGCTACTTACCAGGACCTTATTTTCGAAAATTATTTTCTCACTTCCTACGAGACTAATCTACAACCAATAGAACATTCTACGATTTGTAGAGAGGTCTCGTGGACTTTAACAAGTAGTCAATCTTTTGCCCTTCTTTCCTTTTCAAAACTCTGAGGTGTTACATCCTCACCCTGAGTAGTTTACTGATTTCTTAGTTGCTCGCAAATAAGTTTTTGTTTGTGTTCCAGGTATTTTCTTGACTCAGCTTCTTTGCCTTTGTTTCTTTTTTCTATTATTTATTGCATGTGTACCTTTGTATCCAATATTTTAGCTACTTGTGCTATAATATCCTCTTTACTTGTTGTTTATTCTTGTGTTATTTTTTGAGCTCAGCCATCCATTACATTTTGAATACTATTTTGGGTAATCATACTACACTTCTGCACCCAGCAGATCACAATTTGAATTGTTGCTATTGATTTGGAGTCGTGCGGAGTAGCTTGGAGTTTCAGAGACTACAGTGAGCTCCTAGCATACTGAGCTACTAGTTTCCATCTTTTTTGGCAATGCTTAGTCGTTATATTGTATTTAGAGATAGCCTACACTTATCTTGTATTTTAAAAAACCTTATACTCTTATTTTTTATTAGGTGCTCATGATGTCAGGTCTTGAGATTGTTCATTACCCTTTCCTCTCTCGTTTTAAGCTATAAGCTTTTGTTTTTACTTCCGCTCGTTAGCTCGTTGCTCATGGATCCAAACTAAGGGTTAGTCTTACCTATTGGTAGGTTGTAGTAGGTGTCATCATAACCTGAGAAATCGGGTCATGACAAGAGAAATACCATAACTCCATGAAAAAACACTAAAATTGCTTGAGAAAAGCCTCAAATCAATACTGGAATTACACGAAAACAGCAGTACCAGATTCTCTTCCCTAAAACTGAACCAAAACAATATTACAAAGGCATAGAAACAACACCAAAATTACACTAGAATAACACAAAAAAATCCCCCAAATTGCACTGAAACAGTTGCACAAGATTTGCACTAGAATAACACTAGAATGCACTCAAAAACAAAATTAGATTTCCACATAAACTACATCAAAAATATAAATGAAAAACAATAGCAAAATATAGTATAAACTTGAAGGCTTGATGACAATGAGAATTCCTTCCCTTCATAGAAAAGGATAGTTTTATTTTTGCCGGAGACTTCCATTGAAGCAAGATAAACAAAATACAAAGAGGAAAAGAAGAATTCTTCAAAAGCAACAACATGTAACTGAATGAGTCTTGCTTATCGAATTACCAATCTCTTTATATTTAATCTTGGAATAAAAGTTATGAAATTAGGTGTGGTTAGCAATGGTGGAAACATCGTTATGGTATGTAACAGATGAAGCTTTCTCACGTGGGCATAAATGTCACTATACAAAATTAGACTGATGTTTGAAAGAATACCAAAATTGTACCAATTCTTGAAACATGGAGGATTATTATTTCTACATGTGAAAAGACAAAGATTACTCTGACTCTTAACTCAGAGGACAATTTTGATCCTTTTCTCGTCAACGATTAGTGAATAGAAACTTCTTCATATACATACTTGTTCTGTCCTAATTTACTTGATGACATTTATTTTAAGAATTTAAATTTTCTTCACTAAATATTTTAAAATTTAGTAAATATTTTTCTTATATATACCCAAATTGCTTGATCAAACTTGTTTTGAGAATTCTAATTTAACTTATTAATAGTGTCAAAAGTATTTGCATGAGCAATTATAATTTGAGATTTCAATAGCTTACATTAATAATAAACGGAGAAGCCTAAAATTGAATTTGAGTGACACCATTAGTAGACTATTAGTAATAATTATAGAATCTCATATGTAAGCAAAATAAATTTAAAGATAAAAGTGTTGAGGTTCTAACAACAAACAATATTTCGATCAATATTTTGCATATTCGGTGTTTAAAATTAATTAATATACATTATATCTTTATTTTTGGCTTAATCATAATAAAGTTGTACAACTTAATGTAAATATCGAAATGTCAATGGTATATTGGTATTATATAATTTTAATTTAGAATTGACATTTCATTATAAATTATTATGTCTTACAATCAATTTCCCTTCAGACTACTCCATCGTAGGAGTGTTCATAAATTGATAAAAATTAAATCAATCAATTAAAATAGAACAAATAGAGGTAGAGAAAACACAAAAATTCGTTAAAAAAATATCTACCCATATTGAAATGTTGGGTTTGATTTTTAATAACATAAGTGAAATATCAAAAACTCAATTCTTGTTAATTTAGAATTGAATCACAATAAATAGAGAGCGTTGGAGGACACAAATACTACATACCTTTTTGAAAACATGAAGAGTAGGGTGATAGTCTCTATTAATTTTTCATTGCATGCATTCCAATCTACAGGGCAACTGATTTAGTAAGCGGCTCCATAAGGCTTCGATGTACTAGCTATACTACAACAAATTCGATTATCAGGGACAAATACTTTTGTCATTTATAAATCATATTTCTTCACTAAAAATCTTGTGAGACGAAAAATAATTCGTCAATCAGCTGTCACTAAATGTGTGTCACTAAAAGTATTCCAAGACGATTTAGTGCTTCGTCGCTAAAAGTATTATATTAACTACAAAATGAAAAATCATCCCCAAATGCTTAAACATTTGTGACAAATTTATTTGTCATAAAAGTATATTTATTTGTAGTTAATAGTATGCTTTGTCACTAAAAAGGTTATTAATATCATCGCTAATTATTTTACTTCAATCAGTGACGACATCAATTGTCTCTAAAGTTATATATATTTCGTAGTTGAACAAAATCTAATTTCGTCACTAATGACTATATTTTATATACAAAAAATAATTTTGTTCTTAAATGTATCAATTAGTTACAAATTTATTATTATAAAAGAGCTTGATTTTCCTATTATCACTCATCTTAATGTTTTCACTTCCCAAGAGCTCCCACATTATGCTTCCTTAGGGACTCGAACTCACAACCTTAAGGTTGGAAGAGAGGAATGCTTACCGTCCGATCAACTCTCTCTTGCCTCTCATTTTTATTTTATTTTTAACTTCATTCACTTCTTTCATATTTAACTTCTGTAGATATAATATATATATATATATATATATATATTATATGCTTATTTATACATATACACAAATGCATGAAACTTACCACCCACAATTCATACAAATGTAGATTATATTTTAATTAAACTGTATATTTTTTAAAATAACTTTAAATATATTAAATACGATTCTGTCATTTTATTTATTTATCTTTATAAATTTTGAAAATTATTTAGTACAATTATAAATTTATATAAAATTAAACTTTCTATTTGATTAATTTTTTTTTGAATAATTGGTTCAATTCGATCAGGAAATCAATTGTTTTGAAAAAACATTGATACCCATAACTATAGTACTTCAGCATAATATATTTGAAATCCTAGTTGGTTCATTTCTTTCATTTGTGCTTTCATTTTTTAGTTTATTTCGATTTTCACACTGATGAAAAAAGTTAATCGAAATTCATGAAATATTTCGAACATTTGCAAAGTCTAAGTTTGTAAATCGATGTTATCTATGTATAGTTGTTCAACATACGTATGTGGATTACTATTAAACATGTACATATTTTTAGATAGAAGAAAATAGATTGACTTAGTCTATGCAGTTTACCAATCAAAAATCAATATATAGGCATAGAAATTAGCACCAACACTTAAGAAATTATTTTTTTATCGTCTTTATCGATGAAAGTATATCAATTAAAAATAAAAGTGTTAAATCAACAAATATTAGTGATCTAGTGGTAGAACCGTACCCCACTCACGGTACTTATAACATGGATTGTATCAAATCACTAGCATCAACAAAAAGCTCAAAGCAACCAACAATATAATCCCAAGGAATTACAAAACATAAAACCTTCGATAACACATCACAGTTGCAGAGCTAGGAAGAGAATACAAAAAATTCAACAAAGTTGTGAAAATTCCTAAACTAAGGCTCATACTGCCAGACTCAAGTCTAATATTCCAGTCCGCAAAGATCTAGTTCGTCTGAAATGATGTCAGAGAAAATGACAAATCAACAAGGCTCGTGGTCGAAGGCAACATTAGCCTATACTAAATAAGGCCAAGCATGCTTCAAATAATAAGAAACAACACAAGTAATTTACAACATCTTGTGACAACATATACAAAACCCCAACTAGCATGGTATTACCCTAAAATAGTAGCAATCGACCCTAAAACATGGTTTCTTAGAAGGAAAGCAAGAAGAACTAGATAACTGCCTCAGTTTCACACTTATCAACATGGATTCTCCCATTTTGGCTAAATCGAATTAGAAAGGAAGTTGTAACCTACATGTAGGTCACCGCGCACTCCAAATTACGGAGTTGGATCTTTTCCTTTCTGAATGGCCTCTAAAAGATGCCACACTATCAAGAATAGGATCACAACATTAGTATAGTAAATTAGACACACCAATCACATAAAGCAAAGATGGGCCAATTTCGGAATCAGGAATTGTGAGATCTATGCCAAAATTTCTAAAGTTGACTCCGTCAAAAGGTCCTAAACTATATCCCAAACTTGTTTTCTAAAATAGAACACAATCTTAGGCCCGAACCAGTGGATAACAATGCATGAAAAATTATTAACTATTAAATAAACGAAAATATTGGGTCTGGAGCCAAAAGAAAGAATTCATGTGGAACGGAGATCCACCAACATGTTTCGATCATACCATAGTGAAGTCTCAAAAATTACCGACGCATGACACTTTAAATCATTCATTTTCGAGCTATATAGAGGGTGAAAACTCAATTTGAACCTTATATCATCAAGATGACATATCTAGTCTTTAATAAAAAGCCAAAAGAAATCCTTCTTCGTGAACGCACGAAAACCTAGCCGAGAGCAAGGACCCTAGTTGCTGCAAATATGACAAAGCCTCTGCGAATGCAAAGCCCAAGGACCCCATACTCCACGAACATGACAAATTTTCTCCGAATACAGAGGCCATTATTTCATTCATCCATAAATACGATAAAATTGTCTTCACCAGCTGATGCACAACAACTAGATTTCGGCAAGTGGAAATCTCTGACGGGACATTCCAAATTTGTTTGGAATCTCTAGCATACGAATGAAATATGCAACACTACAAAATTTGGTATTTCATAATCAAAGGAGTACTTAAAATTTCCATACGAGATCATATTTGTTAAAAAAAGGGTCCCACCCTCAAACTCCATTTTAAGCCCAAATCCATAAGGGGGCCTAGAATTAGCTTAGAAGCCTCGAGTTCGAAATGAAGGGTCGTTCTAGATCAAACTAAAACACTGAAACTTGCATAAAAATAGAACGAATGACCAGGGTTAATGGAACTGACTGATGAACTCCCTACATACCTTGATCTTGAAGCCCTACGAATTGATTACGAAAGGAGTCTTGAACAGGAAGTGCCCTAACTTCTTCTTCCTTCATCTAGAAAGAGGATTTTTGAGAAAACCTTAAAGAGGTTTTGGGAATTTGATTGAGTGAGAGAGTTGGGGAACATTCAAAGGGTGAAGGCTAGTTATATGGCATAGAACTAGGTAGGCATTGAATGCATATGAAAAGACCAAAAACCCCTATTAAAATAATTTTCGTTCAGTCTTACAGTTTCAACCTTTGGTCTGTAGGAATTTCTATAAACCGTACTTGTCAACCATAAACCAAATATTGGAGCATTCAATTTTATCCAACTTTGATGAAACATTTCTACAGTCAATAGACCCAAACATAGAACCCAAGATTAACTCCTAAGTTCCACTATGTCTGGAACACTTCTACGGGACCTTCCTACAGTCTGTCAGAACTCCTATGGTTCTTCCTATTCATCCGTAGGTCAAATTTCAAAAACGTAATTTTCCAAAAACTAAACTCTAGGTCTACGACTTCTTTCCTATGGCCCGTGAGACTTCCTATGGTCTGTAGGTTGGACTCATAGAACCTGCTTTGGTAAATTTTTCTGTATTTTCCTTTACCTTTCAACTTTCAAACTTTTGAGGTGTTACAATATCTCCCTTTGGGGAACACTCATCCTCTAATCAGAGTCAAGCTTGTATGAATAGAGTAGGAGAGAATCTAAAACCCACATGAATGCAAATTTAATTAAAATGCACAAAACTACGGAGAATCACTCAAAACTACATCATAACATCAAAAATGAAGTTTTTAATGTCCATACATGCATATGCAACCATGAGAATAACTAAAACAGATGAAGTCAAAAGAACGAACCATGAGGAGCTAATACCTCAAGCTAGAGTAGGAGCGGAGAGAAAGAGATAAGGATACCAGGACATCATATCGGTTTTGGCCTCAGAATAGAATCCTCAAATATTTTTTTCCTCTAATAAACCTTTATGGAAGCAATTTCTTTTTTCCTCAACTTCTGAACTTGCCGGTTTAAAATCTCCACTAGAACCTTTTCATAAAAAGGATTCTCTTTAACTCCCAAACCTTACAAAGGAACAATAGATGTCGGATCTCTATCACACTTTTTCAACAAAGAGACATGAAATATAGAATGTACCGATGCTAAATCATTAGGTAACTCATGTTCATAAGCAACCTTGCTAGCATCTCTCAAAACCTGATATGGGCCCACATATAGGCGACTAAGCTTCCATTTCATTCCAAATCTCATGACACCTTTCATGGGTGAAATTTTCATGTAGATCCAATAATCAACATTAAAGTAAAGTTTTCATCTCCTAATATTGGAATATGACTTTTTTCAACTTTGAGTTATTTTCAACCTGTCACAAATAAGTCAAACTTTTTCCATAACATCATGCACCAATTCGGGCCCTATCAAAGAAACTTCACAAACCTCAAATCAACCAATAGGAGACCTACACCTCCTACATTAGAAATCCTTAGGAAATGTCATCCCAATGCCAGAATGATAGCTATTATTGTATGTAAACTCAATCAAAAGCAAATAACATTCCAAATACCCTTGAAGTCAATTACACAAGTTTTTAGCATATCCTCTATTGTTTGGATGGTACGCTCATCTTGTCTACGGGTTTAAGGATGAAAAGTCATGCTCAGTTTCACTTGATGACCAAGACTTTTAGAAAACAACTTCCAAAACGGAGTTGAAAATTAAGTACCTCGCTAAATGATATTGGACAAAGTTACTCCATGCAACCTTATCATTTCCTTGATATACAGCTTGGCATAATCCTTTATAGTTTGAATAGTAAGTTGATTTCTTCATTCTTTCCACAATGACCCATGTAGGAATACTAATTCTTGAGTGTGGAGTAAACTCATAATGAAGTCCATATTTAAATCTTCCCACTTTTATGTAGGAATACTAATTCTTGAGCCAAACCACCCGGTTTCTGGTGGTCAACTTTCACTTGTTGACAATTTGGACACTTAGCCACCAATTCTACATTATCCTTCTTCATCACATTGTACCAATAGAGCTCCCGCAAATTAGGGTTCATCTTGGTGGTTTCCATGTGAATAGAATACCCAGAACTGTGAGCTTGTGAAAAAATCCTATTTCTGAACTCATCAACATTGAAAACACATAACCTACATTGATATCAAAGGACACCATCTTTCCCTTGGGAGAAAGTCTCAATGGATTTTTTGAAAACAAATTTGTTCAAATCAACTTTAATCGGATCAAGATCTTGCTTAGCCTTCACATAATATACGAAAGTTGATTCCAAATAACTATGACCAACAACACCACCTTCACTAAAATCTATCAACCAGACACCCAATCAGGCCAATATATGAACATCACATACTAACTTTTTCATATCATCCTAAACATGAGCAAAACTACCCATTGATAACTGACTAAGAGCATCCTTCACTAGCTCTTCTTTTTTGAGATGATCTAGGACACTCATATCGTAATCCTTTAAAAATGAAGCCATCTCCTTAGCAAAGATTCAAATCCTTTTGAGAGAAAACATACTTCAAACTCGTCATTGGTGAATACATCTACATTAACACCATACAAGTAGTGCTATCAGTTCTTTAGAGCAAATATCACCACTACTAACTCAAAATCATGAATTGGATAACTCTATTCATACACTTTCAATCGCCTTGAAGCATAAGCAATGACTCTCCCATATTGCATAAAAACACAACCAAGACAAATCCGTGAAGCATTACAATAAATAGCAAAACCATCTGATCCTTCCGGTGAAGTCAAAATAAGAGCCGAAGAGAGTCTATCCTTCAACTCTTGGAAACTATTCTCACAAGATTATAATAACAAAAGAATTACTTTCTTTTGAGTCAATGTCATCAAAGGCGAAACAATAAATGAAAATCCTTGCACGAAACTTCTATAGTTACCGGTCAAACCCAAGAAACACCATAATTTGAAGCAGACAAAGGTCTAGGACAATTCTTAACCACCCTTGTTCTCGCAGGATCGACTTGAATACATTCACAAGAGACAATATTGCCAAGGAAATAAATAGACCTCAACCAAAACTCTCACTTTCTAAGCTTATCATACAATTCATAATTATTGATAATTTGCAACACAATCCTTAAATTCTCAATATACTCATCTTCACTCAGCGAGTAGATCAAGATAGCATCAATAAACATAATCGCAAACATGTAAAGAAATTTCTTAAAGATTCTATTAATCAAATCCACAAATGTCGATGGGAATTAGTTAAACTAAATTATGTCAGCAATAACTAATAATGACCGTATAGAGTTTGAAAAGTTGTCTTCGGAATGTTATTTTTTTTCGCCCTTAGTTGGTGATAACCTGATATGAGGTCGATCTTAAATATGTAATTGTCTCCTTGGAGTTGATCAAACAAGTCATTAATCATTGTAATAGGATAGTTATTCTTAATGTTAACTATGTTCAATTACCGATAATCGACACACATTCAAAAAGAACCATATGTCTTTCATAAAAATAACTCTAGATCACCCTATGGTAAGATATTCATTCTAATAAAACCCTTAGCTAACAAATTCATTCAATTGGTCCTTTAACTCCTTAAGTTTTACCAGGGTTGTATGAAAAAAGAGGAATAGAGATAGGTTGTGTATCTAGGACGAGGTCAATATCGATATCTATTTCCTTTTCAGAGTCATACCGAGAATATCATCGGGAAACACTTCCACAAACTCATTTACAATCGAAACTGACTCAAGAGTAGTGGAATCAGAATCTAAATTTTTAACCCAAACAAGTTGATAAATGCAATCTTGAGAGATCGTCTCCTTATCCTTGAGTCAAGATATAAACAGATCCTTGAGGACATAATTTCCCCCGTCCCATGACAGGATAGGTTCATTCAGAATCTTGAAAGTGACCAATCAGGTCCCTACAATCTATGCATAACAAGCATGATGCCTATCTATCCCAAAAGTTACATCAAAATCTAAAACAACAAGATCTACCAGATTAACATGATTTAATTTATGAGAACAAATATAGGACACTTTCTATAGAACCTCTCAGCCACAATAGCATCACCATCGAAGTATAGACATTGAAGAAATTAAAAATGATTTTGGGACCATCATCAAACCTCATGGCTGCATAAGGAGTGACAAAAGATAATGTAGCACTTGAGTAAAGTTAATCATAAACATTAAGGTGAATGATTTTGAACATATCGGTCATCACATCTAGGGAACCCTCACGTTCCTGTCGACTATGAAAAACTTAGAACCTATTTTGATAAGGTGCATGTGATAACACTCAACTACAATTCATCCAATACTAAGTGTAGGTGATCGCAGTCTAGAATAAAGCCAACGAAGAGTTAGGGTCGATCACATAGGGAGTGATACAGTAAAGAATTCAAGCACGAACTGAAAGACCTGTTCTAATCGGTTGTAGGACTAGAAATTATCTATATCATTAGCATAAACTGAAGGGGTTGACAACAACTGTCAAATGAGAGATAAGGTTTGTCAATTAACAGCTACGAAAATAGGGGAGTAATCAAGTAAAAAGGGATACTTGGGGATGTGATCAATTAATTGCCAATTTTGCTGTATGGATGCTTGCTGGACCTTTCTAAACCTTATGCCCTGATAATTAAACATTTCACGACTCAGGGGTACACCCTAGATGTAACATGGCATATAGGACTCGGAGAGGCTCCATACAAGCCACTTAGCATTTATAACAGAAGAAATAGAACAAAGAGGTAAACATAACATTTTAAAGCCCAAAGGTTTTGTAAAAGTAAAGAGGAAGACGAAACACTTTGTCTTAATATCCATCTAATACAATAGAATGAAATTGTGTCTAGCGCATACATCATGTCTAAAACTTAAAATAAGAAAGAGATTGAAAAAAATGAACATCCATCCTCCAAGCATGAGGACTCACCAAAGCTCCAAATTTCTCAAGTCAACCTCTAGCCACAAATCTTAGAACCCTGAGTATCGGACACTATATTTTGGAAAAAGTAGGCAATAACATGTGTTAGTACACAAATTTGTGCCAAGTATGACAGACATGCATAAAAACATATAATTCATGCTAAAATAGGACGTTTTCATGACATGCAATGACCAAGCTAAAATATTGAATAAAAAAGGGTTAGAAAACATAAGTCAAAAAACATTATCAATGCAAGTGAATATCATCTTAAAAAATACATACTATACTTCTTAAAGTAACCTTTGTTCATCATAAATTTACTTATTTGTGGGAAGTAGCCTTAATCGACATATAAGACTAGGTGAGCTAGCAACATGGAATCCGGTGTCTACCCCACACTGAAAGGAACAATCTTACTTGCCACGGTACGGACCCTGAACTGTTAGCTATTCTGGATCCACTACCTAATGTCTCTCTAGACAATCCTATGTTGGCACATAGATATGGGACATGGGTTATCACCATTTGTGCACTCTATTCTAAGTTTAACTTCCACAAAATAGTTGTTAATACTATTCATCTTAGCTCATGAAGGAACATAGGTAATTGCCTCTTGCCCTTACATTAGGTTACATGGGTAATCGTCTCTTGTCTTTCAACTAGAGAAAATGGGTAATCGACTCTTGCCTCATCATTAGAATATCTTCTTAGAATTGGTTCATTTTTGGTGAAAATATAACACCTCAGAAATTAGTAGGCTAAAACTAGAGCTAAATGTTAGGGTTAACGTAAAGAGTGAAGGGCAAGAGCCGTGGCAAGAGGGTCTGGGCTGCCAAAATTAGCCAACGCACTACCCACCATGACAACGAGGGTCTTCACGACCTGTGGTTTCCACCACGCTCTGCCGTGCCACCCGTGGTGGTAAGGCAATAGCCTCCCAAATGCTGCTCCAAAAAGGATCCCCTTCACGAGCCACTTCATGACTCGTGGTGAAGAACACGGCCCGTGGGAAGGCTCGTGGGGTTACCTTAACCTTGTGGGGTGTATGCCAAGTTAACATGGCTACTGGTCAAGGGACCACGGGCAACACCATGGATCGTGGTTCCTTTGACGGCTCGTGAACATGGGCATTGTCCCAAGTATCCCACTTTAAAGTGGGGGTTATATTAGGTAATTCCAATTTTGGTTGTTAGTAACTAAGGCCATTTTTCCTTAGTTGTATACACCTATATAGGTAATTTTATGTAATAATACACCCATTAACCCCATTATTTCTAAAACACCAAATCAATTCCTAAAAGTTCACCTTCTCTTAAAAATTCCCTCTCTAGAAAACTCAGGGAAGAAGAAGGAAATTGGAGCCTATGGTTTGAAAGAGCAAGGGTTTTCTTCCCAATTTCATGGAAATTCATAGCTAAGGTATGGTAGTCCTTCATCCATAGATAGCTTTCATCCATGGAGCCCTGAAACTCTCAATTTCAAAGTTTGAAAATCCCTAAAAGATAGGGTTTTGACTCCAAGTCATGGATTCTTTCAGAAACGATTTTTATGAATTGGTGTTATATTATGATTGAATTGAAGATTTATTATGGTATTATGATAAAATCTACCATGATTCCATGAAATCCCCATATTCCCAATTTATGACTTTGTGATGTGGGTGTGTTTATTATAGAAGAATATTATAAGATTATTCTTGTAGTAATTGAGTTATTTGAATTATGTTCTTATCCATGTCTAATGTAGTAATTCTTAATGTGTTGATTGAATGTGATCTTTGGTCTTTAAAGGACAAAGTATGAGAAATATGCATGAATATGAGGTCTATGTATATGCTTTTAGAACACTTTGAGAGTAATGTGAATATGATTATGATCTATTAGTTTTGTTGTTGTATGATTATCCTCATGTACAAACTTATGTATGAATATGATGTTGTGATTATTGAAAGGCTATTCTCACGAAAAAATAATGAACATGATGTGAAAGGTTTTATCACATAATGATGATTCTAGGGTTGGAAGGCTTTTCTCACCTAATAAAATCTAAGAATAAGAATGATCATGGATTGTGATAGTTACTAACGCATGATCTAAAGTATTGTCTTGATTGTTATACCTTGAATTGGTAGGCTATGGGCACCCTTTGATGTGTAGTTAAAGAACTTATCTGATTATACCTTGATTCGGTAGGCTAAGGGCACCCCTTTCATGTGTAATTAAGAAACTATCTTAATTGATGTAACTTGAATCGGTAGGCTAAGGGCACCCTTTTCATGAGTGTTTTATAAAGAATTCTAAGGATTGTCTTGAATCAGTGGGCCAATGGTACCCCTTTTATAAGGACTCAATGAGCTATTCTAGTAATGTACCTTTAATTGGTAGGCCAATGGCACCTTTTCATGAGAAATGATGTCAATAGAAAATTAAATACTCCATGGGAATTTAATGCTTAGCACCGAGTGGATATTGTGTGAGGTGGATGTTCTCCCTAGTATGGCCCGGTTTCTAGTAGCAACCTCCTTATCCCATAAACTATGTGCCCAGATAGGTCTTTAGCTAGTGGATCCAACTAAGCTAAGAGTATGGTTCTACATCAGGCAAGTAGAACAGCCCTTTTTTGGTGAGGGGTAGACACCGAATTCCATGTGAAGTTTACATGGTCTATGTCGGTTAAGGCTAATTGCCACAAGTTCAAGTCTAGTATGAACTATTCTACTCAAGAAGCTTTACTTAGTGTAAATGAAAGTATGGGATCTTATTCATGCATTGCACAAGTAGGCCTTTAGGGTAGTTGTTGTATTTTCCTATTATTATATGATGATCTATGTAATTAATATGCTTGTGAAATATGCTTATCATATATGCTTAGTTTTGATTGTAGCTTGAAATGCCTTTCCAATACATGTGTGACTAAAGGTGAATGTTTCCTTGTGTATGAGAAACAAGCTAAGCAAGAGATCAAAAAGCTAGTGAACATGAATGAGGACCTAAAGTGACTTGCTTAAGCATGGGTGGGATTATGAGATCTTATCTATGTATTGGACAAGATTGCCTTATGGTGGATTATGAAATGTTTCTCCTATGTTATGTTGAACTAGATTGCATTGATTATGCCTATGTCTATGATGATATCTCGTATGCTCACTAGTTATGATTATTTTCTACCATGTTATAGTCTATGTCTTATTATGACCTCTCTTATGCTTATGACTTATGTTTTTCCACTATTTTCAAAAGGATGGTTTTACTTGGCAAAGTGCATGCATTCAAATGAAATGTTCCTTTTAGCATGTTTTCATGGGTTTTATGCATGACTATCATAGTTAGTGCATTTTTGTACTAACCCATATTTTCCTACATTTTTCACCAAGTGTAGGGTTTGGCAATATTAACGTCCATCCTCGTGCCTAGGTTCATAATAGACCAAGAAGAGAAGTATTGGTGGGTCCTCATAGCATCGAGGACTTGATCACCCTTTCCCTTTTATGTCTTTCTTTTTATATTAGAAGTTTTGTGTGGGTCGTGTCCCTAAGTCTTTCATGTATTAGATGGTTTGAGACAATTGTAGTAAAAGACTTCTGCTTCATTTTATTAGACTTCAATTGCTATGAGAAATATTTTAAATTTCCATACTTTTCTATTATATTATGTTATGATATGCTAAGGGCTTGTATGAGACCCTTCCGGGGACAAGTACACCATTTTACATCTAGGGTGTACCCCTGGACCGTGACAAACTTGGTAATCAGAGCACAAGGTTTAGAATAGTTCTAGGATGTTTCATACCACGTCTAGTAGAGTCTTGATCATAAATGTGAAGCGTGCTACATTTTTTAATAAGAAGCTATTGAATGTTTAGGAAATCTCACTTCTTTATTCTCTAAGTCGTGCCATAGAGTTTAACTCTATTAGATTTCTCTCTTATTCCTTATCCGCTCGTCTTTAGGATATGCTTACTCGAAGGGCTTATGCTTCAAGGAACAAGGGATAAAAGGTTGGTTGTGATGTCAATTATGGCTATGTGACTAGATAGACTTGCTATGACATATTTTGATGTTGTCTTTAGTATGAATGGGTTACATTACGGTTATGTGTAGTTGATGGTAGAACCCGACTTAGTCATGATGCATTTCGGGGTATGTGAAAAGATTTGATGAATAGGGTGTTTTATGAATGCCTAGATGTGTTGAGTGAGTACACTCCTCTAAGAAGGGTAGAAGTGTAATTCACCTTGGTTTAGAATCTTTTGGTGTGGTGGATCTAAAATCTTAGTGATGACTAGTTTCAACCTTAGAGTTGAAAGAAATGGTGCTAAGAAATTCCTTATAGGTTTACTCCTAAGGGGGAACTGATGTGGTTTGATATCAAGGTCGGGAGTGTTTTTGAGGTTCATTATTTAGGTTGACTTGAAATTATCACCTTCAGAGGTGTAGTGAGTTTTAGAAATTTAGTCCTGGTTTGGTAGGCTTATATGAGACCTTGAGTGGTGTTGGTAAGGTTGCTTGTGAGCTAGAGTTGCTTAATGAAAACCTCTCTAATTTAGAAGTACTGGTTGGGATATTAGACAAGGAACTTGTTTCCATGAAGATGTTGAGGAGTAATCTTTTAGTAAGGGGTTTTAGTTGAGGGTGCTACATGGGAGGCCGAGGGCCAATAAATAAGTCCCGATATCCTCATCCTTTTCCTTGTATTCCTCCTTTAGCATTAAGATGATGAGTTCCTCATTATTGTTCCTTAAGTGATGTCATGAGAGTATTAGATGTTTCCATGATTTCCTTATGTTATGCATGTTCTTGAGAAATTCATGTTTAGAAAGAAAATGAGTTTTGATGATTTGCAATCCTCATGTAGTAGTGCATTTAGTATGAGTTGCCTATTTGACTTCATGAGATGACTTGATGAACATGCCTTACATGTATATGCGTTTCTTGAGTAGTTGGCCTAACGGTTTCATGGATTATGTTGAATATGCTTTTAGTTGGAGAAGGTAGTTCCTCCTATGAAAATGTGAGATGTAGATTTTTATGCATAACGGGTTGTTAGATGTAGTTCCTACTTCCTTGTGTTGCATTGATTATGTTTGAGTTGGAGTTGAAGTTTCCTCCTTTGAATTGTGCATTATTTTGATGTTTCATGCATGATGGGCTACTAGATTTGAGTCTTTAATTCCGTAAAATGTCTAGATCGTCATTCAAGGATGAATGTTCCCAAGGGGGATATAATGTAACACCCCTGAAATTAGTAGGCTAAAACTAGAGCTAAACTTGAGGGTTAACGTAAAGAGTGAAGGGCAAGGGCCAAGGGGATTGGGTGAGGGCCATGACAAGAGGGTCAAGGCTGCCAATATTGGCCAAGGCACTGCCACCATGGCCACGAAGTTCTTCACAATCTATGGGGTCCACCACGCCCCGTGGTGGTGACGCAGTAGCCTCCCAAATGCTGCCCCAAAAAGGTTCCCCTTCACGAGCCACATTACGGCACGTGGTGAAGACCACAGCCCGTGGGTAGGCTCATGGGGTTGCCTTCACGTTGTGGTGGGGCATTCCAAGTTAACATGTCTACTGGTCAAGGGACCACAGGCACCACCACGGGATGTGGTGCCCTTGACGGCTCGTGAACATGGGCGTGGTCCATGGCACCCCATTTTAAAGTAGGGGTTATTTTAGGAAATTCTAATTTAAATGGTTATTAAATGAGGTCATTTTGCCTTTTTTATACACCTGTATAATTTATTTTAGGAAAAAATACAGCCATTCACCCCATTATTCCAAAACCCTAAATCAAATATCAAAAGTTAATCCTCTCTCAAACATTCTCTAGAAAACTCAAGGAAGAAGAAGGAAATTTGAGCCTAGGGTTTCAAAGGGGATGGGATTTCTTCTTGATTTCGTGGAGATTCATAGCTAAGGTATGGTAGTCCTTCATCCATGGAGCCCTAAAACTCTCAATTTCAAAGTTAGAAAATCCCTAAAAGCTAGCGTTTTGACCCTAAGGCATAGATTCTTTCAAAAATGATTTTTATGATTTATTTACGTCATATTATGATTGAATTGAAGATTTATTATGGTTTTATGATGAACTCTCCCATGAATCCATGAAATCCCCATATTCCCAATTTATGACTTTGTGATGTGGGTTTGTTGATTATAGAAGAATATTATGAGATTATGCTTGTAGTAGTTAAATTATTTGAATCATGTTATTTTCCATGTTTACTGTAGTAACTCTAGATGTGCTGATTGAATGTGATATATGGTCCTTGAAGGACAAAGTATGAGAATTATGCATGATTATGAGGTCTATGTATATGCTTTTAGAATAATTTAAGAGTAAAGTGAATATGATTATGATCTCGTTGTTGTGTTGTTGGATGATTATCCTCATGTACACACTTATCTATGAATATGATGTTGTGATGATTGAAAGGCTATTCTCATGAACACATAATGAACATGATGTTGAAGCTTTTCTCACATAATGATGATTCTAGGGTTAAAAGGTTTTTCTCACCTAATTGAATCTAAGAATAAGAGTGATCATGGATGGTGATAACTACTCACGCCTGATCTAAAGAGTTGTCTTGATTGTTATACCTTGAATCGGTAGGCTAAGGGCACCCTTTCAAGTGTAGTTAAAGAGCTATTATAATGATGTACCTTGATTTGGTAGGCTAAGGGCACCCCTTTCATGTGTAATTAAAGAACTATCTTAATTGATGTAACTTGAATCGGTAGGCTAAGGACACTCTTTTCATGAATGACTAATGAAGTATTCTAAGGCTCGTCTTGAATCGGTAGGCCAATGGTACCTCTTTCATGAGGTGTCAATGATCTATTGTAGTAATGTACCTGAAATTGGTAGGCCAATGACACCTTTTCATGAGTAATGATGTTTAAGAGATAATTAACTACTCCGTGGGAATTTAATGCTTAGCACCAAGTGGATATTGTGTGAGGTGGAAGATCTCCCTATTATTGTTGGGTTTCTAGTAACAACCTCATTATCCCATAAACTATGTGCCCACATAGGCCTTTAGCTAGTGGATCCACCTAAGCTAAGAGTATGGTTCTACCATACGCAAGTAGGAAAACCCCTTTTCGGTGTGGGGTAGACACTGGATTCCATGTTAAGCTCACGTGGCCTATGTATGTTAAGGCTAATTCCCACAAAGTCAAGTCTAGTATGAACTATGGCTACTGAAGAAGGTTTACTTAGTATGAATGAGTGTATCAGATCTTATTAATGCATTGCACAAGTAGGCCTTGAGGGTAGTTGTGAAATGTTCCCCTTATGATATAAACTATGCAATGATTATTCTTGTGAACTATGCTTATGACGTATTCTTAGTTTGGATTGTAGCTTGAAAGGCCTTTCCAATACATATGTAACTCAAGGTGAATGTTTCCTTGTATGTGAGAAACAATCTAAGGAGGAGATCAAAAAGGTAGTGAACATGAATGAGGACCTAAAGTGACTTGCTTAAGCATGGTGGGATTATTGGATCTTATCTATATATTGCACAACCTTGCCTTAAGGTGGCTTATCAAATGTTCCTCTTATGTTCTGTTGAACTAAATTGCATTGATTATGCATATGTCTATGATGACATCTCTTATGCTTACTAGTTATGATTATTGTCTATCATGTTATAGTCTATGTCTTATTATGAGGTCTCTTATGCTTATAACTTATGCTTTTCCACTATTTTTGAAAGGATGGTTTAACTTGGAAAAGTGCATGCATTCAAATGAAATGTCCCTTTTAGCATGTTTACAACATTTTTATGCATGGCTATCATACTTAGTGCATTTTTGTACTAACCCAAATTTTCCTACATTTTCCCCAAGTGTAGGATTTGGCGATATTGACTTCCATCCTCGTGGCAAGGTTCATAGTAGATCAAGAAGTGAAGTATTGGTGGGTCCTCATAGCATCGAGGACTTGATCACCCTTCCCCTTATATGTTTTTCTTTTTCTGTTAGAAGTTTTGCACGGGCTGTGTCCCTAAGACTTTCATGTATTAGATGGTTTGAGACAAATGTAGTAAAAGACTTCCCTTCGTTTTATGAGACTTCGATTGCTATAAAAAATGTTTTATATTTTCGTACTTTTCTATTATCTTATGTTATGATATGCTAAGGGCTTGTATGAGACCCCGTCGTGGTCAAGTACGCCATGTTACATCTACCGTGTACCCCTAGGTCGTGACAGAGAAGGCCTTTCAACCCTAAGAACCCTTATCATATGAGAAAAACCTTTCATAATTCATGCTTACATGTGTATATGAGAAATCCTTTCAACAACACAACATTAGCAACATCATTGATACTTCAATCTCAAAGCATCCTTAAAGCATTTACATAATTTCAGGAGAACATGCATAATTCCATAATTCACCTTTCAAGGTCAAAACCCACTTTCAATCATCAACATCTAAAAGACATGGGTTGGCCATGGGTTCATAGAAGTTCATCAAAAATTCATGTAATTCTATCAATTCATGCTTGATTTCATATAATCTTCTTTCATAATCAAAGTCCCACGTCGTATCATCTTAATTTGGAAAACATGGGGATTACATGGGTTAATGGAGGATCATCATAAAACCATGAGATTAACTCAATTCGTGCATCATAAATCATAAACCAAACAATTAGAACAACAATTAGGAGAATCCATAATATAGAAGAAAACTTTAACTCAATTGGGGAATTCTAGCGTTCAAAATAGGAGAATTTGGGAACTCCATGAATTGAAGGAATCCATGGATGAAAACTATCACACCTCAAGTCCAATTTCTTATCTTTAATGGAGGAATTGGAGAATTGGCTTGCAAACCCTAGCTTGGACCCTTCTTCTTCATGTTTTCTAGAGAGAGAAATATTTGTGGGGAAGACTTGTTCTCCTTTAAAAAATTTGAGAGAATTATTTTCAATTGCGAAATTTTAGAGTTAAAGCACTGATGTGGGGGTTTTAGTGAAGGGTAAAACAACATAGTATTAGGGTAGACTAATTAGGAAAAGACCCAACTGGCCCTAGGAAAATAACTACCGCCTTTAACGACGGGTCAGACCGACAGAGCGTGGTTTGACCAATGGTCCGTCCTGTACGTCGGTCATTCATTTAAAAAATCTATGATTTTTGTTCTGGAACTACGGACGTCATCCACGGACCATGGACCCAATGATGGTTCGTTAGTCCAAGGCGATGGTTCCAACTTCCAGAGAAACTTTGGCTGGAATACACACAGACCAGCCCTAGGGTCCGTTGTTCACTGTACAGGCCATTGTCGACCTCTATCAGATCGCACCAGGAACTTCTAAAAATGGCTATTTTTCCCTGTCACAAATCTGAGGTGTTACACTGAACCAATCAACGGCCGACCAGGTCCGTAGGTGGAACCATGGACTGTAGGTCCCCACTATCAATGGAGGCTGGCAGTTATTTTAAAGGGACTCCTTGGTCTTTTTGATAATTATTTTAATACAATACTCTGTCATTTGACCCTCTATTAGAACCCCTTTATAAAGCTTTTTCCCCAAAATCATAAATTCTATTCATTCTCTCAATTTACCCAAACATAAGAGTAAGTTCATTTTCCCAAAATATTTCTCTCTCTAGAAGAAGTAGAAGAAGGAATCAGCCTAGGGTTTCAAGATCAAGTCTCCAACTCATCAATTTCTTAAGGGCATTTAGTGCTAAGATATTATAATATTAATCTATGGAGCCCTTTCCTCCATAGAGTTCCTAACTTCCTCAATTTTGAAGTTAGCAACTCCAAATTGAAGTTAGAGTTTTCTTCTATGTTATGGTTCCTTTTAATATTTATTTACTTGATAGTTTTATGAAGTATTAAGAATGAATTGAGATAATTCAATGATTTCAAGATGAATCCTCATAAACCCATGCATAACCCATGTTTTCTAAGCTATGATGATATAATGTGAGTCTTAAACCATTAATCATAAATCTATGATGATATGTATGTCCTTTTGATGAGATTGATGTAAATAAAGTTGAGGATGAATTGACTTTGAAAACATGAACAAGCTTATGAATTACTGAAAAGAATGCATGTTTATGAAAGTATGTTTATGACTCAAGTAAGCTTATATGTGAAGATATCTATATGTTCTATGAAGCTTTTCCACATGACATGATTGACATATAGACTTTCCCTCAATAATTTATGGGCTATTTTCCTAAATTGGGTCTTGATTTGTATGGTATCTTGATATACAATCAATGATTATAGATCACGATTTTAGAACTATTTCAATTATGAGTAGGGTATTTCAAGAAATGGGCCTTAAAAACTATTATGAAAAAATCATGGATGGTGAATGATTTTCTCACACTTAGTCTAATGAGCTATCCTATGATAAGACAAGCGACGCGACTAACCATGTCTCTTAATGATAAGAAAAGTTAGGATTAATAACTATTCCGTTGGATTTATGCTTAGCAACAAGAGGACATTGAGATGGAAGCTTTCTTGTAGCTAGATATCGAGTTTCTAGTAGCAATCTCCCTATCTCATACATATGTGCCCCCATAAGATGATTATCTTAATATGGAAGATAAATTTCTATGATAGACATTAGCTAGTGGATCCACTTAACCTATATTTCATGGTTCTACCTTGGCATGTAGGACAATCTCTTTTATGTGTGAGAGGGGCACACTAGATTCGATGTTAAAGCTCACATGGTCTCTATGTTAGTTAAGGATACTTTCCATAATAATAATGAACCATGTTTAATTCAAGAAGTATCTCACATCCGTTCAAAGATCATTTTACTTTCATTGACCATGATTACGATCTATGTTTTCACACCTTCTTATCTTATGTTTTGATTTGGTCTTTTAATACACTGAAATGTCCTTTTAGCATGGTTTCATAACTTTTATGCATGACTATCATACTTGGTACATATTTGTACTAATGCATACTCTAGCCTACTTTGGTTTGTCCAATGTAGGGTCCGACAGAAGAGGTTCTCATTACTCTATCTTGGAGTCATCTTAGACGTTTACTTAGTAGTGGTGTGTCCTAATGTTTCAAGGACTGAACCTTTATTTCTTTCAGTTTTAATTCCAGGTATCATATGTTATGTCAGTGTTACGTCCCAGTCACTCGTGATGTAATAAATGGCTATTGATACTTAGTAGATTTCTTCTTCGTATTATATACTCCTTGATAAGAAATGTTGTTTTAAACTCTTGATATTTCTACTATCGTGTTTATGCATGCTAAGTTGCTTGTGTAGGGCCTCTCACGGTTCTATACGCCATTTTACTCCTAGGGTATACCCTTGGGTCGTGAGAAACTTGGTATTTAGAGTACAAGATTTAAAAAGGTCCTAGGATGTTTCATAAGCCATGTCTAGTAGAGTCTTGTTCATCAGATTTATATGTATGTTCTTTTGATGAGATTTATGTAAATGAAGTTGAGTATGCATTGACTTTGAAAACACGATGAAGCTTATGAATTATTGAAAAGAATGCACGTTTATGAGAGTATGTTTATGTCTCAAGTAAGCTTATATATAATGATATTTATATGTTTTATGAAGCTTTGCCACATGCCATGAATGAATTCTAGACTTTCCCTCAATGTTTTTCGGCCTATTTTCCTAAATTAGGTCTTTATTAGTATGGTATCTGGATATGCAATTAATGATTATAGATCACGATTTCAAAACTATTTCCATTAGTAGTAGGGAATTTCTAGAATGAAGTGAATGATTATGAGCCTTAAAAACTATTATGAAAAGATCATGGATGGTGAAAGGTTTTCTCACAGATGGTCTGAGGAGATATCCTATGATAAGACAAGCAAAAACTACCCATGTCTCTTAATGATAAGACAAGTTAAGATTGATAACTATTATGTGGTATTTGTGCTTAGCAACCAGAGGATATTGAGATACAAGCTCTCTCGTAGCTATAGGTTGGGTTTCTACTATCAATCTCCTTGACACATACCTATATTCCCCCATAGGATGATTATGTTAAGATAAATGATGATTTTCTAAGATAGAAATTAGCTAGTGGATTAACTTAAGCTAGAGTTCATGGTTCTACCTTGGCAAGTAGGACATTCTCTTTTCGGTGTGAGAGTACATAGGATTCCATGCTATATCTCACATGGCATGTAGGAGACTCTATTTTTGGTGTGAGAGGAGTACACAGAATTTAATGTTAAAACTCACATGGTCTCTATGTCGGGTAAGGCTAATTTACATAATAAAATTGAACCAAGGTTATTTCAAGAAGTATCCCACATATGTTCAAATATGATTTTACTTGCATTGACCATGAATACGGTTTATGTTTTCTAACCCTCTTATCTTATGTTTTGACTTGGTCTTTGCATATCATGAAAGGTTTTTTTAGCATGATTTCATAACTTTTATGCATGACTATTACACTTGGCATATATTTGTATTAGCACATACTCTTGCCTACATTATTTTTTGTAATGTAGGGTCAAACGTTACATGTTCTCATTTCCGTGCTTAGGTGTCACCTTCAGCTTTTACTTAGTAGTGGTGAGTCCTTCTGTTTCAAGGACCGAACCTTTATTGCTTTTAGTCTTACTTTCAAAAATTTCACGTGATTTTAGGGCTATGTGTTGGTCACTCTATATGTAATATATGGCTATTGAGACTGAATAGATTTTCGCTTCGTATTTTATATTCTTTGATATGAAATCTCATTTTAAACTGTTGATATATCTTATATCTTGTCTATGCATACTAAGTGGCTTGTGTAGTATCTCTCGGGTCTCTATATGCCATGTTACTCTTAGGGTGTACCCTTGGGTCATGACATTAAATAACATAGTATAGGGTTAAGAAAAGTAGGGAAAAGGCCCAAAAGCTCCTTAAAAATAAATGTTGACTCGACCTACGGTTTAGACATACGGACCATTGAGATTTCTATGGTTTGTATTGGTCAACCATAGACCAAATAATGGGAACTTAAAATTCACCCTTCTTTGACGGATCCCATGTACGGTTCATAGGTCTACCTACGGTTCGTACATGTAAACCGTAGAAACAAACTTTAGGCCTTAAAGTTTTACTAAGTCTAGGACTCACCTATGAGACCTATCTACGACTCGTACATAGGATGAAAGACCATCTTGGTGAACCGTAAAATTGGTATTAGGAATTGATTTTAAAATATTATTTTTTCCACTTCCTATGGTTGCCATCTACGGTCCTTAGATGGAACCCGTAGACACAGACCTCAGCCCAAAAATTGCATATTCCTTCTTTTCCAAATCGGAGGAGTTACAGGAAAATTGTTAGGGAGAAGGAAATTTATGCTAATGACTTGACCACTACTAACGGGAGAGCCTCCATCTCAATATCCTCACGGTGCTAAGTAAAATCACAATGGAATGAATCATAAATATAAGAATATCATCATATATGGAAAACCACAATTAGTTACTAGTCCAAGCATAAAACATCATAGCGTAGCTCATAAAATCTTGAATAATGCATATGTGAGAAAACCATTCACCAAATCATGCTTTCTTAATATGTGAGAAAATATTTTCACTATTTTATTGATGCTTATCGTAAAGAAACATAGGTCATAAATCATTCCTTTAAATTATAAATCATGCATAGCTTTCTTAAAATGTCATTGGTTGACTCATGACTTCTTCATAAATGCATGTCTTGAAGAGTTCATAGCCAAAGTCATGAATAATGTATGAGTTCATACAAAATCAATTGGAAAGCATGTAATTGAGTGAAATCTATCATGATAAGATCAATATCATACAAGTTAATCAACATAATCAGAGCCCATAAAGAATTGAATGAAAACCTAACCAATTTGATAAAATTGAACTTGGAGAATTGAGAAATCTTTGGGGCTCAATGGGTTAATGGAAACCATCAATGAAAAACTATATACCTTGATGATAAAATCTCAAAGGCAATGGAGAAATAGGAGGCTTGACACTTGAAACCATAGTCTTCTTCTTGAACATGAGAGAGAATTGGAGAAGATGAATATGAATATAATTTGTGGTATTGACAGAATGAGAGAGTTGGGGTAATTCTAGGAATAGAAAGATAGTTATATAACTTCAAATTAGGGTCAAAATTACATAGTATAGGTATTAAATGCTTAGGAAAATACATAAATACCCTTAATAATTAACGGTCAAAGGACCCTATAATTTTGATCTATGGGCTGGAGAAATTCTTACAGACCATACTTGTCAACTGTAATTCGAGTATTGGGGCCTAATATTGGTACACTTCCTATGACACCATTTTGAGGACCGTCGAACTTCTTACGGTCCGTAGACCTCAACTTGAACCCAAAAAAATTACTTTGTCTAGATTACCCCTACAAAATTCATCTAGGATTCTTCAAATTTCCTATGGCTCCACCTGTTCATTCATAGGTCAATCTTTAGAAACTAGAAGTTCAAAAACTCAACTCCAATTCTATGGTTCCCTTTGTACGATCCCTAGGTTTTTCTGTTAGACCACTGGATCAACGCAAAAACTATACAGTTCTTTTCCTTTTCAACTTTCAAATTTCAAATTTCAAATTTCAATGGTGCTAAACAAAAAACATTAAACTAAGCAAGAATAGAGTCGACGAAAACTTTAGGTTCATATCCCAAATGGATTGTAAGTCTGCAAAGATCTTTGAGAATTTTATGTTCACATTTCACCTTCCCAACATCTCTGAAAATGAATGATAAAGATGAAATCTCCTTTTCTAAATTAGATGTAAGAGATGATATCTCTTTCTCAAAATTACCTAAAAGAGATTTCATCAACAAATTTAAAGCCAATTTACAATTTCACATCTCATTTAGTTTTCTTAAAAGAGAATCCAAAAATACTAATTCACCAAAGGTAGGGAACTAAGATGGATTAAATTTTAAGGATTTGTAGTAAGTCTCTACTTCTTCCTTCATATCTTTAGTTTTATCATGTACCTTTATCGAGAAAGGACTTAATTTTCTATAGTCTTCTTTGTTTATGTCATGACCCAAACCATACCCTAAGCGTAACATGGCGTATAAGACCCCGAGAGGGCACACAAGACACTTAGCATGCATAAACAAGATAATAGAAAATCAAGAGATTTTAAAAGACTATTCATATCATATATAGTTTGTAAAACAAAGAGGAAGTCTACATAGTTTAAAAGCCATATATTATATCAAGACTGATCGGTATGTAACCATGGCGTCACATACAACATCTGAAAAGTAAGGATGAAAAACAATAAAAGGTTTGGTCCTCGAAACATGAGGACTCACCAATACTCAATATAGGAAAAGTTACCCTAGCCACGAGGATGTGGAATTTTAATATCAGGCCCTACATTTGGGAATCAATGTGAGCAAGAGTATGTGTTAGTACAAAGATGTACCAAGTATGATACCAATACATAGAGTATTAAAATCATGCTTAAATATACATTATCATAGCATGAAAAGACCAAGTTAAAACCAGATGAAAGATGTTAGAAAACATTATAATAGTCATTGCCAAATGCAAGTAAAACTCATCTGTGAACACTCGTGAGATACTTCTTTAACTAACACTAGTTCAACATTATATTCAGAAGTAGCCTTAACCAACATAGAGACCATGTGAGCTATAACATGATTCCAGTGTCTTCCCCACACCGAAAAGTGGTGACCTTACATGCGAAGGTAAGAACCTTACCTTGTAGCCTACGTGGATCAATTAGCTAATGTCTATCTAAGACAATCATTGTCTATCTAAGACAACCACTTTCTATCTAAGACAATCATTATATATATATGAAAATCATTGTCTATCTAAGACAATCTTCCTATAGTGGCACATATGTATGGGATAAGGAGATTGCTACTAGAAACCCGACCTCTAGCAATGCGAGAGCTTCCGCCAATATCCTCTCGGTGCTAAGAATTAGTCCCACGAAATATGCACAATTATTTACTTGACTTATCATTCATGGAAGTCACATTAAATAGCTAATCCAAAACATGACTCTAAGTTAGTTGAGAAACCTTTTAGCTCTATGAATCCTATGTGAGAAACCCTTTCACATGCATGTATTGAGTGATATGTGAGAAATCCTTTCACAACAACAAGAACAACAACATCTATGATTTACTCTCAAAGCAACTTAACTCGTTTTAATAAAATTCATAAAAAACATGTATATCTTCATAAACTCATCTTTCATAATTCAAAACCCACATTATATCATCTTAGCTTAGAAAACATGGGTTAGGAATGGGTTCATGGGGATTCATCTTTAAAACGTGGAATTATCTAAATTTATCCATAATAATTCATAAAACAATAAATTGAACCAGTATTGAAAGGAACTCATGCCATAGAAGAAACCTTGACTTCAATTGGAGATTCTTAGCTTGAAAATTGGGGAATTTAGGAACTTTATGGAGGAAAGGGCTCCTTAGATGAATACTACCTTTGATTTCAAAGCCCATAAGCAATGGTGAATTTGAGACGTGATCCTGAAACCCTAACTTGACTTCTTCTTCTTCCTTAGAGAAAAATATTTGGAGAGGATGACCTTGTTCTTCTTTTTAAAGTTGAAATAATGAATTGAATTTGGTGATTTTGGCAATAAAAATTCTTATATAGGGATTTGGGTAAAGGGTAAAATGACATAGTGTTGAATAAAAACAATTAGGAAAGGATCCAAAATACCCTGAGTTAAAGTTGACACATAGGTTCACAAAAGCCTTGATGTCCTGTTGAGGCTACCACGACCCATCTAACTGGTCATGAAGGAGCTCTGCTTGGCAAGCTTTGTTGCACCTGTCATGACCCAGGGATACCCCATAGATGTAACATGGTGTATAGAACCCCGAAGGATTCCATACAAGCCACTTAGTCCTCATAACATAAGAAATAGAAACATAAGAATAAAACAATAGTTCAAGTCCAAAATATTTTATAAAAACATGGCTGAAGTCTAATACAGTTGTCTCATCATAGCCATCTAATACAATAGAATGAAATGTGAGACAAGCCCATACATTTTGTGCAAAAGTGAAATATAAGAAAGGAACTATAACAATGAAAGTACATCGTCGAAGCATGAGGACTCACCAAGCTAGGGATTATCTCAAGGCAACGTCAAGCCACGAAATGGGTAACCCTAAATGTTGGACCCTACATTTGGGGAAATTGTAGGCAAGAGTATTCTTTAGTACAAAACAATATACCCAGTATGATAGAAATGCATAAAACATTTAAATCATGCTAAAAGGACATTTCATTTCCTGACATGTAATTGATCAAGCAAATCATAATATAAAAGAGTGATAAAACATAAGTCATAATCATTTTCAATGCAAGCTAGCTTTATCTTTAAAACCATTGAACTCATACGCGAAACTTCTTGAAGTAACCTTAGTTCATTATTACTTGTGGGGAATTAGCCTTAACCGACATAGAGACGATGTGAACTATAACATGATCCCCCGTTTTCTACCACACCGAAAAAAGGTTTTCCTACTTGCCAAGGTAAGGACCTTGAACTTCTAGCTTAAGTAGATCCACTAGCGAATCAACCTATGGGGGCACATAGTTATGGAATAAGGAGACTACTATTAGAAACCCAACCACTACTAACAAGAGAGATTTATCTCGTGAGATTGCTTCTAGAAAACCGGACAATACTATGGGAGATAATCCATCTCATCATCAATATCTACTCATTGCTAAGCATAAATCCAACAGAATAGTCATTTCTTACTTGAGCTCATTATTCATGGAAAAGTACCCTTGGACAACCAAACCAAGCTAGTTTCAGTAGGATAGCTCTTACTCTTTGATTTAATTAGTAGAGAAAGACTTTCAACCAAGGAATCCTTTCTATGTAAGAAAACCTTTCACGTCATGCTAGTATGCGGTTATGACAATATCCTTTCACAACACAACATCTTCATTGGTACTTTACTCTCAATGCACCCTTAAAAGATTTGCATATATTTCATAAAATAATGCATAAATCCATAATTTAACTCGTGAGGTTCAAAACCCACTTTCAATCATCATTATTTAGAAAACATGGGTTAGATATTGATTACATAATAAATACATGTAAAGCTTCCAATACATGCTTAATTTCGTAAAACCCTACCTTGAAGATTAAAATCACATATCATATGACTCATAACTTGAAAACATGGGGATTACATAGGTTCATAGGGAAATCATCATAAAATCATCATGCTTCATAAATTCATGCATAAGAGATCATAATTTCATCATTTAAATCAATAATAACAAGATCCCATTATAATTGAAGAAAACCCTAACTCAATTGGGGAATTCTAATATTTGCAATAGAGGAATTTGGGAACTTCCTGGATGGAAGGAATCCATGGATGAAAACTATCATACGTTGAATCCAAAAGCTAGGCTTTAATGGAAGAATTGAGACCTTAACTTGAAACCCTAGGTAGAAACTTCTTCTTCTTCAAGTTTCTAGAGAGAGAAATATATTTGGAGAGCAGATTTGGTTTTCTTTTCTGAATTTAGAAGAATGAAGTGAATGGGTTAATTTGGGGGTTGAAAAAAGTTATATAGGGGTCTTAGTGAAGGGTAAAATGACGTAGTATAGGAACTAATTAATTAGGAAAAGACCTAACTGTCCCTAAAATAATTTACAGTTGACTTCGACCTACCAACCGACAGACCCAGCCTAACAATGCAATGCATGTAACTGAAGAGGAACTATCGACTCCAAGCTAGGACGTTCTCAAAACATCATAAGAGGGGTGAAACTAACTCTTGCAGCCCATCATGCATGCAATGCACATATACAAGGAGTAAACATCAACTCCAAGCTGAACATACTGAATGCATCATAAGGAAATATGAACTACATCTAGCAACCCATTATGCATAAAATTTCAAAATTACTCATGTTCAAGGAGGAACTACCTTCTCTAAGCTAAAAAGCATGCTAAACACAATCTGATGGATCTCGTATGCAATTTACTCACAAAAAGCATAGCTAAAGCATGTTCAACAATTCATCTCATTATGTCTATAGGCAACTCATACTCAATGCACAACAACATGAGGAAAATCAATCATGTAAACTAATTTTCTTTCAAAACACTTGTTTTCATGAACAAGCATAACATAAGGATATCATGGAAACATATAAACACACATGACTCCCAATACAAGGACGAACTAAGAGGAAACTCATTAACTCAAGCTATAATAGGAGTAAAAGGAAAAATATAAGGATATCGGGAAATCATATAGGCCTCGGCCTCCCAAGTAGCACCCTCAACTAACTGATTCTTCCATAATACATTCATAAAAGTTATTTCCTTGTTTCTCACTTTCATGAATTTCAGGTCTAGAATCTTAACCGGGACTTCCTCATACGAGAAACTTTCATCAACTCCCAACCCTTCTAGGGGAACTATGGATTCCGAATATCCAACAAACATCTTAAGCATAGAGACATGGAAAATAGGATGAACAGATGCCAACTCAATCGACAAGTCAAACTCATAAGAAACCCTACCAATACACCTCAAAACCTGATATGCGCCTATATATCGGGGACTAAGCTTCCAATTCTTTCCAAACCTCATTACACCATTCATGGGTGAAATTTTAAGTAAAATCAATTGTTAACATTGAACTCTAGATCCCTTCTTCTCACATGGGCATAAGACGTTTGCGGACTCTGAACCATTTTCATCTTTTTCCTTATAAGCAAAACTTTTTCTATAACCTCTTATACCGATTTGGGACCTATTAGGGAAACTTCACCCACCTCTAATGTCACGACCCAGGGGTACCCCCTAGATGTAACATGGCATATAAAAGCCCAAAGGACTCCATACATGACACTTAGCTCTCATAACATATGAAATAGAACAATAAAAGTAAAACAATAGTCCAAGTCCAAAACATTTAATAAAATGAAAAGCGAAAATCTAAACTTATGTCTCAACATAGACATCTAATACAATAGAATGAAATTGGTCATTGCCCATACATAATGTCCAAAAGAGAAAATACATGTAAGAAACTAAATAATAAAATATTTGTCCTTGAAGCATGAGGACTCAACAATCACAGGAATCAATCAAATCACCCACTAGCCATGAAACTAAGCACCCTTTGGATGCGTTAGTACAAAACAATGTACCAAGTACGATAAACATGCATAAAACAGTTCTAACATGCCAAAAAGGGACATTTCATTTCATGACATGCAATTGACCAAGCTAAAACATAATATGAAAGAATGATAAAACATAAGTCATAAATCATGGTCAATGCAACCTAACTTCTTCTTTAAAAGCTTTGAAATCATATGTGATACTTCTAGAAGTAACCTTAGTTAACTTTTAGTTGTGGGTAAATTAGCCTTAACCGACATTGACACCATGTGAGTTATAACATGGAATCCAGTGTCTACCCTACACCCAAAAGAGGTGTCCTACTTGCCGAAGGTAAAACCTTGAACTTCTAGATTAATTGTATCCACTAGCTAATCAACCTATGTGGGAACATTGTTATGGGATAAGGATATTTCTACTACAAACCCAAACTCTACTACACGGGGGCTTCCATCTCATGAGATCACTTAGGAAACCCAGACTCTACTAACGTGAGAGCTTCCATCTCATCATCAATATCCACTCGGTGCTAAACATAAATTCCCACAGAATAGTCATTTCTTACTTGACTTTATTAATCATTAAAAGGTACCCTTGCACAACAATCTCAAGCTAGTTTCATTAAGATAGCTCATTATCTTTGATTCAATTAGGTGAGAAAGGCTTTCAACCTAAGAATCTGTATATGTGAGAATACCTTTCAGATCATGCTAGTATGTGTTTTAGTGAGAATATCCTCTTACAACACAAAAATATCATTGGTACTTTACTCTCAAAGCACCCTTAAAACATTTGCAATGATTTCATAAAACAATACACAAGTCCATAACTCACCTCCTGAAGTCAAAAACCCACTTTCAATCAAAAACTCTTAGAAAACATGGGTTATATATGGATTTCATCATAAATACATGTAAAGCTTACAATACATGCTCAATTTCATAAAACTCTTCCTTGAAGATCAAAATCTCACATCATATGATTCACAACTTGAAAACTAGAGGAATTGCATAGGTTCACACGGAAACCATCATAAAATCATCATTTATCATTAATTCATGCATAATATATCATAATTCAATCATTTATATCAATAATAAAGAGAACCCATGGTAAATCGTGGAAACCCTAACTCAATTGGGGAATTCTATCTTTTGAAATACAGAGATTTAGGAACTGCATGGATGAAAGGAATCCATATATTAAAACTATCATACTTTGAGTCCAAATGATAACCTTCAATGGAGGAATTGGAACCATATCTTGAAACCCTAGATGAATCCTTCTTCTTCTTTCTTCAAGTTTCTAGAGAGGGAATATTTTGAAGAATGAAATAAATGAGGTGAATTTAAGGGTAAAAAAGACTTATATAGGGATTCTAAATATTGGAAAAATGACATAGTATAGGACTAAATTAATTAGGAAAAGACCTAACTGCCCCTAAAAGAACTGCCAGTAGCCCAACCACTGACTACTGACGACGGACCGTGGTCAAGAAAAATGGGCAATCCTCCACGTCTGTCGGTCATGGTCAGACATCCATCCTGAGGTTCTTGGACCACGAACCGTGGTTCCACCAATGGTCAGTTGGGTCTGACCGTGGTTCTGACCTTTCTAGGCAGTGCCAAGGTTGTCAACCACAGACCAATACTATGGTCCGTGGTCCCATCCATGGGCCGTGGGCGGCTAGCGTGGGTTGGCACCTGCATATTTCCACAAAGCTGCTATTTTGGTTATTTTGTATACGGGGTGTTACAATATCTCACCCTTGGGACAATTCGTCCTCAAATGAGATTTAAATTCGTTCTAAAAGAGTACGAGGGAAGTACAACCCAATCTATAATGAAATCCATACAGCCAAGGAGGAACTATCGACTCCAAGCTATGACTTTCTCAAAACCGCATAAAAAGGGTCAAACTAACTCTATCAGCCCATTAAGCAAGCAATGCACATAAATAAGGAGGAAACATCAACTCTAAGCTCAACATACTCAAATACATCATTTGGAAGTAGGAACTACATCTAGCAACCCAATATGTGTGAAACTTTAACATTACTCATTTTCAAGGAGGATATACCTTCCCCAAGATAACATTATGCTCAACACAATCGCATGGAGCTCATATGCAATTAACTTTGAAAAAGAAAATCTAAAGCATGTTCATCAATTCATCTCATGAACCCCATAGGAAACTCCTACTTAATGCTCAACCACATGGAAAGTCAATCATATCAACTCATTTTTTCAAAACAGATGTTTTCATGAACATGCATCAATTAACGAAATCAAGGAAACACATAAAAACACATGACTACCAAAAATTGACAAAGCAAGAAGAACTCATTACCTAAAGCTAGAATAGAAGTAGAAGGAAAGAGATGAGGATATCAGGATATCATATCGGAGCCGGCCTCCTAAGTAGAAACCTCAACTAACTGATTCCTCCACAAAATCTTCACGGAAGATATTTCCTTGTTCCTCAATTCATTGACTTGCCGGTGAAAAATCTTAACTGGAACTTCCCCATACGAAAGGCTCTCATCAACTACCAATCCTTTTAAGGAATCTATGGATGTCGGTGTAACACCCTGGAAAGTAGTAAACCAAAGTAGAGCCACAAGCTAGCGTTCTAAGACTTGAAGTAGGGGAAATAAAGTTGTAGATAAGACTTTAGGTGTTTAGAATGAGGAGTTTAATGGTTGAACATCAAGATATGTATTACACCTAATAGACTAGATGACCTTTAAGATATTGGTGGTGAATGGTAAGGGCAACCACCAAGGCAAAAGGGCAAGCCTAAGCCAAAGGGCCAAGGCTGCCCAACTTTGGCAGCTACTGCCCAAGCGTTCACTACCACCTTCACAACCAGTGATGTGGACCACGGTCCGTGAAGGGGTGCTTGGAGATGCCTTAGACACTTGGGAGGCAAGTTCAAGAGGCCAAGACACTTCCCCAAGTTCACGAGGCACTTCACGAGCCGTTTGCTTGACCACAGCCCGTCAAAGTGCCCGTGAAGGTGCCTTAGTGTTTTAGGGTGTTTTAAGGTCTTGGCAAGTGGGGGAGCTACTGGTCAATGGACAATAGGCACCACCACGAACCGTCGTGCCTTTCAATGACCGTCCAAGTGGCCGTGGTGCCTGGGACGGGGCTCCCAAGTGAGGGACAATTGGTTAAAATCCTATTCGACTAGGTTTAAGAGGAGGTCATCTTGTATGTCTTCTATTGACCTATTTAGACTATATTAAGCATTCAACCCCTAGTTTTAAGTCTCTTTACATTAGACTCAAATTCAAAACCCCAAATCACCCCTCTCTCAAATATTTCTCTCTCTAAGAAGAACCTCTATTGAAGAAGAAGCTAGGGTTGAAAGTAAGGTAAAGAACAAAGGGTTTATCTCTAAAGGCTTGTGCTAAGGCATTGTTTAAGTTTTGTTTAGCTCTTCATATATAGGTTATTCCACCGATAGAGTCCCCTAGAATCACCCCTAATTTGTAAACAAGAACCCCAATAAAGGTACAGTTACTTCCAATGTATGGGTTTTAGGTGGGTATGATTCGAAATGGTTGGATACTACTCATATATGATTAATTTTGTGTTTATTAATGTTATTATGAATAATTTATGTGAATTCCTTGATTAACCCTAATTTCCAAAGTATGCGGGTTTGTATCTTTTGATGAGAAATTGATAATCCTTGCTAGATTCTCTTGGGTTTTTGATAGGTATAGAGTTTATCCAAGGATGTGAACATGATATAATGAATTGACTAGACTTATGTGTGTATGTTAGAACATGAATTGAAATGATTAAGCATTGGGACTTTTAATGAATTAGGCTTAGAATTGGCTCATGACTAAGGCTTAGGGCTAATGTGTCTTGTGAACTAGACTAGTATGATGAATGTGAAGTACAGATTGATTGTAGGGCTTGAAGTCATAATGTTTGCCGCGACTTAATGAGTAAGTCTATTTTGATGACATGTCTTGCATGTATGTAGAATGTGAAAGGTTAATCACCTAAAGTAAGTCATGCTTGTTAGAATAGAATAGCTTGAGGTTGAGACTTATGATTCATTCATGGATAGTTGAATTATGTAGCAAGATGGTAGATCTCATAGTAGCTGGGGATTAAGGAAATAAGCTCCCTTAAGGTTAGCTTGAACTTGCATTGGTAGGATGATTTTCATGGTAGCTTCAATTAGTATAGGCATGGTAGCCTAGGATTGACTATCTATACTCTTCTACGGGTAGCTTGAAGTAGCATGGTTAGAATGCCTTCATGATAGCTTGACTTGGTTAGGCCAAGACCACTTCATGGTAGCTTAGGATTGAGACTCCACACTGTCCTAAGGATAGCTTAGGGTTGAGGATTCATACTCCCCTAAGGATAGCTTCCATCTTATTGAATGATTGCATAGTGGCTAGGTTGGTGTACTTGTATCCTTTGTTTGATAGCTTGGATTGCATGATATGATATTTTCCATGGTAGTTAGGTCTAGCATGGTAGTATGATAATCTTAGATAGACTAGAATGAAAGATAGTTAGAATTGAGTAAGTTATCCTAAAGGAGTACTTAGTGTGAGTGGTAGTATAGGATGTCATTCATGCATGACACAAGTATCACTTGAAGCTACTTATGAAGTGACCTCTTATGTGATATATGCCTAGCTTGGAGTGTTGCTATAGTGCCCTCCATTATATGAATTGGGTTAAGATGATAGTTCTTTGTCAATATGAAAGTAGGTCAATAGTGACACATAGAAACGATAAAAATGAATATGGTGACCTTAAGGATATGCTTGGTGTGTGTGGTATTATGGGATGATTACACAAGTGTGACTTGAGGTTAGTTAGGGGTATAGTAGTCTCATGACATGAAAACCTAGGTCTTGACTGTGAAGGTGGGCTATGATCAAGAATGACCAAAGAGAGGTGCTTAGGTTGGATAGTATTATGCGATGCTATCTTGGCCTTGCACAAGTACGCTTGGAGGTAGGTTGTGAAGTAGTTCACTTGAATATGAAAGACTAATTGCTGAAGTATGAACTTATGTATGTCTTATGTTGACTTGTTATGTTATGATACTTATGTTGGAATTTATGTTATAATTGTGTATTGTTTCTTATGATTAGGTATTATGTTGACTAACCATTTTGAGATGTCTTATGTTGGTATGTTAGCTTTCATACTTGGTACATTTTATACTAATGCATATTGACTACATTTTAATAAACTGTAGTTTGTTGGGAGATTGAGTTCCTTGGAGGCTAGGTTCCTATGTGCAAGAAGATTGAAGATTGGTAAGTCCTCTTAGCTTCGACGACAAACCCCATATGTTTCATTTATGTCTGTTCTTATGTTTTAGACTTTATGTGGGCTGCGTCCCAAGAGTTTAATTCATGTTATTCATAGATGGTTTCAGACAAAGATGTTAGATAGTCTTCCGCTTTTATGAAATGTTTTTGGTAATATGCTTTAAGAAGGTTGTAAATTCTCCCTACTTTTCTATGATCGTATGTTATGATGACGCTAAAGTCTTGTATTAGACCCTTTCGGGGTCGAGTATGCCGTGTTGCGTCTAGGGCGTACCCCTGTGTCGTGACAAACTTGGTATCAGAGCAAAAAGGTTTAGAATGGTTCTAGGATTGTCTCAATTCACGTCTAGTAGAGTCTTATTCATCGGTGTGAGTCGCGACACATCTATGAATAGGAGGCTATGGGATGCTTAGGAAAAAGTCTCACTTCTTCATTCTCTTAGTCGTGCCATAGAAGTTTAGCTCTAGTAGGTCCTTCTTGTAATGTTTGCCTATTATTTTTCAGGTTATGGGAAATACTAGGGCGAATGCTAGGAGAAAAGGAGAAGATAATGGGGATCAAGAGATTCCTCCCCATGTTCCAAATCAAGCTCCTCCTCAAGTTCCTATTGACCCTCCAATTGGGAATGTCACTCTAGCAGAGTTTAGGGCTTCTATGAATTTGTTGGGACCATCCTTGACGGCACAAGCCAATAGAGATGTGGAGGCTCCGGCAAACGCTATAGGGGGAATGGGTGCTTATAGGATTAAGGAGTTCTTGAGGATGAACCCTCCAATGTTTAGTGGCTCCAAGGTGGAGGCTGATCCAAATGGGTTCATAGATGAGGTTTATAAGACACTTGTTATCATGGGGGTAACTTCTAGAGAAAAAAATGGAATTAGCCACTTACCAATTGAAGGATGTTGCCCAAATTTCGTATGAGCAATGGAAAGATTCTAGGACGGTAGCGGCGGGTCCTATTGAGTGGGAAACTTTTAAGTTGGCTTTCCTAGATAGTTTCTTTCCTCGGGAGTTGAGGGAGGCTAAGTTGAAGGAATTCATAAATCTTAAGCAAGGCACCATGAGTGTCAATGAGTATGCCTTGAAGTTCACTCTTTTGTCTAAGTATGCTCCATCTTTGGTAGCAAGTCCAAGGGATTTGATGAATAGGCTTATAACGGGGGTGTCAGAACTATTGGAAGAAGAATATCGTATGGAAATGCTTGTTGATGATATGGATATCTCACGTCTCATAGTATTTGCCCAACAAATAGAATAGTCAAAACTCAAGAAGGAGAGAGCTCGGGAGAAAAAGAGGTCTAGGATGATAGGGTGTCTACCCCTAGGCCACAAGGGAAAGGTAATGAGTCCCTATGGCCCACTTGTTCTAGGTGTGGTAAGAGGCATGAGGGTAAATGTTTGGCTGGTAGAGATGGTTGCTATGGATGTGGTGAGAGTGGCCACATGAATAAAGATTGCCCAAAGGCAAAGGCTACTATAAGAGAGGGTAAGCAAGTTGCCCCTAGTGGTGGGGATGATGAGCCTCCAAATAGGAATAGGTTTTATGCTCTCCAATCCAAGGATGATCAAGAGTGATCTCCTCATGTCCCTTTACGGTATGTGCTTCTTTTATGTTTTAGAAAAATTCCAGATTTCTTGTATTTTATTACTTGTTATGTTGGACTTGATGTTGTCCTTGCCTTGATGGATATTTAGAAAATGCATGTGTGGGCTTACTCCCAAGGGGGAGATAGTGTGCCTATTCCATAAGGTCTTTACATGATTTTGTGTTGCTATGATTTCTTTATGTATGTTTATGAAGTAGTGTAGGCCTTGTTAGAATTGATCTAATTACATTGTTGTAGCATCCTTGACTCAATGTGCATTTTTAGGCTCCACAAATTTATGATGAGCGTGTTGTACCTTGGAGATGTTAGTTCCTCATTGGGAATAAGTAAGATGTCTCTTTCATGCATTTTGGCTTGCATTAGGTATATTTAGCTTGGAATTGAAGTTTCCTTGGTTGTTAGTGTGCATGTAGATGTAGTACATGCATGATGGGCTGCTAGTCTAGAGTCGTTTCTTTTAAGAAGTGTTTAGAAAGGACATTCGAGGATGAATGTTCCCAAGGGGGAGATATTGTAACACCCCAAAAACTAGTAGACCAAACTAGAGCCACAAGCTAGGGTTCTAATACTTGATGTATGGGAAATAGAGTTGTAGATGAGACTTTAGTTGTTTAGAATGAGGATTTTAATGGTTGAACATCAATATATGTATTATACCTAATAGACTAGATGACCTTTAAGAGATTGGTGGTGCAAGGGAAGGGCAACCACCAAGGCAAAAGGGCAAGCCTAAGCCAAAGGGCCAAGGCTGCCCAACCTTGGCAGCTACTGCCCAAGGGTTAACGACCACCTTCAGGAACAGTGGTGTGGACAACGGTCCGTTAAGGGGTCCTTGGAGATGCCTTAGACAATTGGGAGTCTAGGCCAAGAGGCCAATACACTGCCCCAAGTTCACGAGGCACTTCACAAGCCGTTTGCTTGACCACGGCCCGTCAAAGTTCCCGTGAAGGTGCCTTATTGTTTTAGGGTCTTGTCAAGTTGGGGGAACTACTGGTCAAGGGACAACAGGCACCACCACGAACTGTGGTGCCCTATAACGACTATTGAAATGACCCAAAAAGTTCTTAAAAATGTGCTTCGGAAGTTACCGGAAACTTGTTTAGCTATATATAAAAAAATCCATTTCATTTTTCGAAAATATGACTTCATATTCTTGTTTAGGGGGTCAAATTGAGTGGGAAATGGGTCTAACCCAAATTTTAGAGCAACCGTATCAAAAT